>PNEQ01072257.1:0-15449 GCA_003012365.1 Medauroidea extradentata
GTCAAATACCGACTGCGCCATGTATCATGTTTTTAATAATCAACTCGCAAGCCACAACCAACTCGTTTATTAACATTCCACTTACACAAAGAAATCACAGTCCGCCTTTTTGTCACATTGCCCACATTCCCTGCCGCCCATGTTGCCAACCTCTCGCTCCCATCTTTACTTCCATACCATATTTACTTCCCTACTACACTATCAGCACTCAATAACAAGGAAGCCTTAAGCCCAGTACACACGGGCATCTCTCTTGTACAAGAAGGTGAACACTTTCTTGTTCACCTCGACTTGTAGCAAACTTGTATTGTGTGAACAGCCACCGAGCATACTAGTGACTAGCATACAAGGACTTGTATACTAGCTAGTGCGGGATAGGGACAGTCCTATTTTTCGTTATCTTTCTTGTACAAGTAGAATGTAAACAAACAATTTTTTAATGCACGAATGTTTCTCAACAAAATAGCTTACAAATACGAAACATTTTGAAATAAATAAAGTCTTTGCTGAACAAAATATGCTATTAAAAGAAGATTTGCTGATCATGCGCCATGTTATTTTACATCTGGATATAATTAACTAAAGACAATAATTCCATTTTTACATTTTAAAGCTTATTTAAGGTGCAGTTACGATAAATATTGCACTTATTAACTCCAATTCTCGAAATAGAGCCATAAAATCTGTATTAAAATTTTAATGCTGTACACCAGATTGTACAAGAAAGTTGGCCGTGTGAACTAAACAATTCATATGGTAGGATGCTAGCTAGAACACTAGCTAGTGTTTCATTTCTTATACACATTTGATGCTATCTTTCATGTACAAGAAAGATGCCCGTGTGTACTGGGCTTTACACAAGTCAAGAACTCAAGTGGCATCAATGTCACAATATCTCAGTTTAAAATTAGCTTTTTTGCAATATGCACCATAGATTTAATAAGTAGGCCTACTAAATTGTAACTTGGTGTAAGTTTGGCTACATTTTCATACCATCAGAAACAATTTTGACCACACCTGCTATACAAATGCATGAAAAAATACTCACACAATATACTTGACGGTAATAAACTTCTTGCATCCCCTCCCATGTCTGAGACAAGTCCATGAAAAATTGTTGTCACTCTACTAAATTGTAACTTAGTGTAAGTTTGGCTACCTTTTCATACCATCAATAACAATTTTGATCACACCTGCAATACAAATGCATAGAACAATACTCACACAATATACTGGACGTTAATAAATTTCTTGCATTCCCTCCCATGTCTGCAACAAGTCCATGAAAAAGTGTTGCCATTCTACTAAATTGTAACTTGGTGTGAGTTTGGCTACATTTTTAAACCATCTCAAACAATTTTGATCACACCTGCTATACAAATGCATAGAACAATACTCACACAATATACTGGACGTTAATATACTTCTTGCAGCACCTCCCACATCTGTGACAAGACGTAAAAAAGTGCTACTAAATTATAAGTTAGCGTAAGTTTGGCTACATTTTCTTATAGTCACGAACAATTTTGATCACACATGCTATACAATGAATGGAAAAAGAAATAATATACGTGCGTTAATAAACTTCTTGCATCCCCTCCCATGTCTGCGACAAGTTCATGAAAAAGTGTTGTCATTCTACTAAATTGTAACTTGGTGTAAGTTTGGCTACATTTTCATACCATCACAAACTATTTCGATCTCACCTGCTATACGAATGCATAAAAAAATATTCACACAATATACAGGATGTTAATAAACTTCTTGCATTCCCTCCCATGTCTGCGACAAGTTCATGAAAAAGTGTTGTCATTCTACTAAATTGTAACTTGGTGTAAGTTTGGCTACATTTTCATACCATCACAAACTATTTTGATCACACCTGTTATACAAATGCATGGAAAAATACTCACATAATATGCTTCACGTTAATAAAGTTCTTGCAGTCCCTCCCATATCTGCGACAAGTCCATGCAAAAAAGTGTTAAGTAATACATCAATGGGGATAAATAATTTTAAGATAATAAATGAAAGTAATTCCTTACTCAAATATTACCAGCAGTAGTTGTTATTTTTTTCTCTGAAACAAATTTGTCTATACACGAAATTGTGAATAATGCTGCCTACTTTAGAATAAAAATGGCAAGACCACCAGAACACACTGTGCTACTGTTGTGAGCAATGCGAATGTAGGTTACTCTGAAATAAAAGCTGCAGTTGCTTCAAATGTTTAAATTTTACACTGACATTTACAATAGCATTAACTTTTCACGCCCTGTATCACAACCTCTAGATACTAATATTCTGTGGCTTCCTCTATTTCCTGGCCATTCCATCTGTATACCTCTCTACTCACTTTTATTACTTGATAAAAATTACAACTTCACTTTTGCATTGATTAGACCTTGGTAATCACAGAAAATTTTAATTATTTACTTAAATGTTTTCCAAAAAATCCATTGCCTTTGAAGGCCATGCTAACACCAACAGAATACATTAATGCTTGCTTTAGTTAACAGGGGAACAATCAAAGAGGGTCTAAAATTAAGTTCTCTATGTAAGCTATGCAAAATAAGCTGACACATTCTCCAACTTATGTGCATAACTTAATTTTTTTTTTCAATGTAAGGAATATGAAACCTACTGATCATTGTAAATAGATCTCTAACAATTTGCTACTGAAGTAGTATGGAATTTCTAGCATTTAAACACAGTTTTTACTAATACCACTGGCAAAAACATGGTGATACATGCCTAGCTTAGGATAAAAACAAACTGGTTGTATACGACAGACTTTATTTTTGCGATTATTTGTTTTAATACTTGACATTAATGCAAGCTATTGTAAAAGATCATATGTAATTTATTGGTACCTGCTAAATGTAATGGTCTGTGTAAACCATAGTACATTTAAATACTCACTAGCCTAATTCCAGGGAACTGGGGGCCGATTAAATATCACCACTTGCATTTTGCACCGACGCAGCACAACGCAAGGAAATCTGCTCTGCACCTGCACCTCGAGTCGTAGTTGAAATTAAATATACTCGAAAATGCAAGACGCAAGGGACGGAGCCTATTTTGGCACGGTGCAACTGCCTTCCCTCTCCTACTTACACAAGCCAATCAGAAAATTTGTAACATCATCCTCACTGCCACTTGAACGGCAAAAGCTGTCTGCACACCCGCGTGCTTACATGCAGATATAGCTTCCATGTAGCAGTGAACATTTCTCGTGCTAAAAGTAATGTTTTGGTTAAATTTTTCGTAACCTCAAATTTTGTAGCCTTCTCGTGATTAAACAAGGATGTAAGAAGTATAGGTTCATATCAAATTATGAAGGAAAATTGTTACAAAGTTTTCATTACAAGTGTATATGTCGTAGTTGTGTTTTTAAGTGTGAAAGTAAATTTCCATAATATAGTGATTCTTTCAGTGTAGTGGATGCGTGTATTCATTTTTGTGTTCGTGAATAATTAAGTGCTTTATTTATGGACAGCAGCATTTTTGTAACACAATTGGAACACATCAGAGTGGTTTTCGTCTGTAACCAGCTTTTACATACTTTATGTTGCGAACGGAAAATATAGTGCCTAAAGTGATAGACGTGTGATACGATTAGAGCAAAAACTATGTATACAATTTATATTTGTACTGATATTAATTTGAGTGGCCTAGTTTTGAAATTCACGTCAGTTATTTTGACTTGTGTGGCATGGTATTTGTGAGTGTAGGCCTACTACCTAATGGGTTATTCATGTGGCATTCGTCTTTCAGTGAGTCATAAATCGTGATAAGTTGATTATTTCTAAATAATTCATTGCTAATGTGTAGTAAATACGAATGGAGTTCGTACAACTATACTGCAATAAAATTAATTAGGTCTAGATTATTGTAAGTTCAATGTTCACCGAGATAGGGTGTGATGTGTGTAGACAGCAAGTCTCACGAAAGACTTAAAACTAAAATGATAGCCCTCCCGTTTTATGAAATAAAGAGAATCCCAACAGAACCACTCTTAAATATTAAGCACGTATGTGGGAACAAGTCGGCAAGAAAGATGTCATCCAAGCAAGTAAAACAGAGAGGTAATGTCACTGTTCTAAGCAATTAGCCAAACAGGTACCTGCAAAACATATTTGCTATTTATTTACATTATTATTTGCATAACAGTTTTAAGCAGTTTTTAACGGTACAAATAACCTCGTCACAAACGTAACTCTATTTTCTCGTCGTGTGCCACGGAAAAATACCTTCAAAATATATTCCGGGGAAAGGATAAATCGTTGCCATTTTTAATTGCTTCTTTAGTAAAAAACATTTCAGTTTCGTACTTCTTCTATACTTCGTAACTATAAAAAGCTGAAATCGTTAAATGTGTACACGAAAATGTAAATAATTAAAGTTCATGGAACACTGGATACAGATAAAGATATCCAACTTTTATGTTAATTCACTTTTACACACCCGAAATTTGTCCAATGCGCATGCGCGAAGGGCGCAGATATACTTGCGTCGAGCCATTTGCAAGTCGCAGATTTTCAGGCACTTTGCGCCATCACGTGACCACTTGCACCTGCATATTTGTATGTTTAATACCAAAGCAACGTAGCGAAGGTGCAAATTTTGCGCTGCACCTCTCAAAAGCGATATTTAATCGCCCCCGTGAACTCACATTCTAATACTGGCTCTACTGGGAAAATAACAATATAATAATTAACAGAAATATAATAATGCTTGTGCCCCTAGAGTAAAGCAATAATCAACTTAGCAAGTAAACACACTGTAGTATCTCAGGTTATGTTTGCAGTCAGCTACACTTACCTCGTAAAAGTGAGCAGGAAATGCTGACAAGACTGAAGGCATTCTTATTTGCTCTTATCCTAATACAACTCACCGACATATAGTCAATTTCTTCATCACGAAAGTAACATTGCACATAACAGGACATACCAAAATTCTCGCCGAAGTTTTCTAATCCAAGTATGACGTCTTTCATCGTCTTTTGAAAATATTAACAATAAAGTACGCACATATTAAAAGGATAATACTAAACAGCTATTTAATACCATATATATAAACAAAACAGCAAGTATACTTACCGTTGGAGAGTCACGACCCACTTCTCATTTTCAAATGAATTAGTGCAACTGTAGACGATACAACTAACTGCCATCAGTCTTAGTACAAGTGAAAAGGCCCAAATGGTTTACACAATATATATTTCCTCCTCATTATCACAACATCTACATCCAACCTTGTTCCCACACATACTGACTCGAAGACGATACAATTGGAAGACTGGTAAGTCAATGCTTTCTCCATGTACAGACCGGCCAACTTCCTAAGATTCCTATTAGTAAGATTTCCAAAATATTAAAAATTTGATGTAAATCATACGCTGCATTTCAAGTGCTGTGTATGATTAACTGCTATTAAAAAATAACTGTATTAATCATATTGGTCTACAAAGCTACTTACATTAAAACTGAACACACAAATATTTTAAATATACTATAAAATTATTTGCAACCATTGCTTTGTTACATGCACTTCCCACAACCTAGAGTGGATAGAGCATTACACAACCTTCATGATACTAAGCTTGGTTTTGCTAAGCACAACTAATGAAAATATGTGAACAGATTTATCAGTGAGTGTGTGTTGTTTTACTTACTTTTGTAAAATGTAGTTTTATTGCTATTTTGGTGCTTGAGCAGTTAAACAATTTTAATGAAAGATGCCACACAACAATTTAATACTTGATTATTTCCCTTGGCTAGGATAATTAATGCCTATACTAATATACAATTTGAAGTGATATTAAGTGGTGAAACATAACCCAAAACAACATTTTACTCACTAACATGCTTAGTTAGTTCACAATCACCAGCGCCGGGGAAAAGGGAGCATTTTCATGGTTCTGACAAATTTTTAAATTACTAAAAAAAAAAGGTATTTAACTATCTCAGAGCAGTTATCTCAGGGTTGCTTTTTAAACATTTGCCACAATAAAACTGACACCACATCACTAATTTAAAAAAATGCACAATAATAATATATATCCAAATGAGTTAGTCACACATTATTAAAGGCTGTGACTTCTGACGTAATTCTGTAGCCTGTAGTTTATGGCGTACGTTCCTTGGAATTTTCTTGAACAATACCAGGACCCTTCGTTAAGGGCATATCCCACGTCGGAAGTTCTAGCTGGGGTTCTCAGTTATAGGAAATGAACTCAATCAATCTTGATCTCTTCTAAAATCATTTTTAGTATTCTTGTCCTTGTTTGAAGTTATTCCGAAGATACGTCCATTTCTCACCGTCTGCCAGACTAAACACACATTTTAGACTCTTTATAGCAACGAGGAATTTCACCCACAGTTCACGCTTTACTCGTTGACATCAGCACTTTTTAGAATTTATTGCTAATTTTTACTCATATTACGTTAAACCAATTAAAATATATAATTTAACTATTTTTTTTTTAACATTTAAGATTTCAAGTAACTATCAAATACCTCTAGTAAAATTCAATAACATTAGTAAAGTTGAGCATCATTACAATATTAGCAAAAGCAAAGTTATCATCTGTCAAAGGTACAAATTATCAGAATAATTTTACATTTCACAGCTTACATCATAAAACACAGAAAACTAATAGGGGAAATAAACTACTGAATGTTATAGTACTTTGTTGTATCAGAATAAAATACAAATACAACTCTATAAATATTTATTGAAACATTTACACAAACTTATGTACTTGTTTATGTGTTGTAAGTTAGGTTTTTAATTTTATTTTTCCACACAGAAGGCCATTTTAATATTACCTGGTTGTTAAAAAATGTCCAGTACCGCACAGTTACGCGTTTTCTGACAATTGTGTGAACACAACACACTGGGTAAACACAGCACTGCACAGCAGTGCCTAATGAGGTTATATTTTCAAGTCTTAAATTTTATTTATATTCCTACCTTTAGAGAACGCTAAATATGCAACTGTTGATACAGGAAGCTCCTGACCTCAAATATTACTGTCAAAATAATAAATTAAAAGTTTGCAAACGGCATAAAATAATTGTTTACATACCGAACGTCGCCGAGCTACACATACACGACGAGATAAAACTTTCTTATGATTTGGTTCTCTTCACATTTTTCCGAGCTACGTTTTAGTACGCGCAAATAGTTAATATGAAAGGCAAATTAGCTTCACAGAATCAAAAAAAAAAAATCGCGTACCACAATGTATTTAAACAGACGAGCCACAACCAACGCCATTTTGAAAACGACAGACTGTCGAAACGATAAGATTTGACCTGACCAGCTCGACTCTGCAGTTCGAGTTATAATCGAGAGACAAATAATATGGTACAATGGCTACAGATGTAGTACAATTATTCCCGAAAATATGGTATCATCTGCTTACTTCATTATTTACAACACAATAACTCAGTATAAAGTACGATACACGTACCATAAATACGATATTCAAGGTACTTAAGGTAGCACGGTGTTGGAAATTGTGCGATTTCACCGGCACTCAAAAAATTCGTTAAATTTTTAGATACGTCCGTAAAACCATAATATCTCGAGATTTCCATACAAATTACGGACAATCCGTAAAAGTGGCAGGTCTGCATGTACCTCGATTGACCGCGCGTTTGTGCTGCCACCTAGTTTATATCATTTTAAGTTCTGGTAACTAGTGCATCCTAGCAGCAACTATTGGAACTACATTCTCGAGCCACAGCGTAGCTGGCTTTTCAAAATGAGGCGGGAAATTTAAATGCATATTCTAGTATTAATTATAACTCTGAAGCAAGTGTTCGCATGCTTAAAATGGGAAATAGTTGGTACAAACTGTACAATATCAAAAAAATTCGCAAAGTGAAAAACACAATTTTTATTTAAAAAATAAGTTCGGTGATACATCAATTTTTAAATTACAAAAGTACAACTGAAGACTACAGCTTCACGTCATTGTCAGTGCACTGAATGAACACACAGTACATATAACATAATAGCTATTGGCAACATTAAACTTCCCATGTGGAGTTTGTGATTAATATCAGCAGTTTTTATGTACTGGTAAACAATTGCAACCTTACACTAATAGTTAAGAGAACTTATACATAAGCTTGCTTCAGCAAAAACTTTTTTGGTAGTACTGTATACACAAAAAAGTTACTTACGTCACTGAACACAATCAATCTATTTACTCAATGAAAAGTGTTCATAATACAAAATTTGGGGTCAAATATATATTAACTCCTAGTTCTAAAATATGTAAAGCAAGAATAATGGCAGGAAAAGCTGTTGTTATGCCCATAGTTAGTGAGTAATAATTTTTGCGGTCTCTGTAAACATGCAAGAGCTATAGGCCTAGTACTTATGTAAGGCAATGACTACCAATAAAACAACTGTAAGAAAACAGACACGTAATTGAACATATTGACAGTTGCAGCAAATATTTAGAAAAACTGCACACACATACTTTAATAGGCCTATTAATTAATAATAAAATGAGAAACTTCTTGTTGCTTGGGAGGATCAAAAATTAACAGACCAAAGCATTGCATTTCTGATATCACAATTTGTTTAAGTTAGGTAGGCTACCATGAAAGTTGTGTGTACAATAATAAATATAAGGCCTATACCACGAAATATAACCAAACTTCAGTACTTAGACATACACACCAACAAATAAAATAAATTATTACACGTAAAATAAGACTGACTACAGATGACAGTGTATTACATACAAAAGTGGGCAGTGGAAACAGCTTGCAGGAGGATTGATAGATTGTGACTGTAATGGCGTATTCCAATTGACTGCTCCGTGGGCGCACCAGGTGCCCCCCCCCCCTCCGAAAACTGTAAATATGCAATAGTCACGTGATTGCCCGCAACGAGTGCATATTGTTTATGCTCCAACAACTGGAACACGCCACATTTACAGTGCAAAACATTTGTGGCAACAAATTACTTGAAACACGAAATTCTTCAACCCTAGGTACTCCAAAGCAGCCAAAATTTAATCCTACGAAATTTGAGACGTTACTTTACTACAATTTTTCTTCTTGATCAATCAGTAAATAGATGCGCGGACGACTCGGTCCTACTAACCTTACTATAGTTTCAATAACGAACACAGTTATTAAAATAATCACAGTATGTTTGCATCGCATACACTTATTTGTATTTTTAAAGTTCTGGACAGTCATATAATTGCGTAATTTCCCCCACAGAAAACATTTTCTTTTGTTTACACAATCACAGGTCGCCGCCATAATTGCACTCATTTGCCACACCGTCTCGAGAGACAGTGCGGCAAAAAATTGCTCCCGGTGCGCACCCAGCGAGTGCAACTCTCAATTGGAATACGAAAATCTGAATGCTCCCAACGGGAGTTCCGGTAATTGGAAAACGCGGAACTCTACCAGTGCGCACTGCAAGCAGTCCAAAGCGGGTACTGGGATGCGCCATAATAGTTTGTAATACGACACCATTGCATTAACTTTATTGCTGTGCATAAAAATTTTAATCACACAGACAAATATTAAATTTGCAATGTCTCAGTATATTTTAAAAACCATTTGGCAACACAGTGAGTGTAATTTTATTAATACGGTAGCCATTTCATAAACAATTTGTAAATTGGATGGCAGAATTGTAGTAGCCAATGTAATAATGAAAATGTGCTGTACAATACTTAAGACGATACATTGACAAAGATTATAACAATCATGTTAAAACTTGGTGAAAAAATACTGAAAATGCTAATAAATTAAAACTACTGTAACAGCCTACTCACTACCAAGTATACAATCAACCGAATATTTTAAACCATTAACAAATCATAATGTTTTAGCATATGTATGCAATCTGAAATCGAGAATTTTTTCAAAAATGAATTAGACTAGTAGGCAAATATGCTTTAAATTAATAATAACAGTTTAATTACCTGTGCCAATAAAACAATGTATAGCTGCTGCAACTACGTGTTTCATGATCTGCGCCGCTGTAGAATGCTGGAGGCACACACGCATCTGTGACTTTAAGAGCAATTAAAGTTTTTTCTTTCTTCATACATCTTTTCTGATCACACTTTTCTGCTTCTTTATCCCACAAACCAAATTAGAAATAAGCATAGTTTTTATACACTTTATAAGAAGGAGCGGATAAAAAATAACTGCAATCGCATGTCAAAACAAAACAATCAAATCATATCAAAAAATTATGTTTAGATATTCGCTGAGACATTGTGAATCAATGTCACAATCACAAACGATAGCCACAACTTTCAAAATGATATTACAACAGGATGCAAGCACTTCTCTGATGACACCTTTGAGTTTCTTCCCCTTCGTTGCACCACTGGAGACAATATAGTTATGAAGTAGGTCACTAATGGCTGCTCCACACATTCCATCATCATCGGAACAGAATATAGAGAAGCTTTTGCATCAAATTCAGATAGTACTGAATAACGACTAGGTTTTTTTCTTCTCTTCTCATTCACAAAATTGGAAGCAACAAAATTAACACATACAAACTTGCACTGTCAATTGGTGGAAGTCCTGCAGAGACACTTCACAATTCTGAAACAGATAAACGAATTTTATTTAGAAATTGGACAGTTACAAGATGATTAATTGGTTTAAAAACAATTCCCCTCCAAAATAGTCTAAGTAACATGACTAAAAAGAATAAAATAATGCAAAGGACTGTTTACTACGGCTATAGCAAACAAAACATTCTATGCATTTACATTACATTTATATACGAGGAAAATCTTATAAATTTTAATGGTGTACTATAGTATAGAAGCCCTACCACTTACTTAGGCCCTTACTTAACAAATGTAATGTTAATACTTTGCATAAATACAGTAAACACCCACGTACTACACGCACCCACGTAAGACCCGCACCCCCATTTTCAAATTCAAATCTGGAAAAAAAATTTTTTTTTAATTTTTCAAAAAAATTTAATTCTTTTTTTTGACACTAAAATACTACTACTCGCTTTAAAAAAACGGCGGAATTGATACGGCTACATTGGGTTTGGCCGGCTGCAATTCAAAACAATAACCAACAAACATCACAATACATCACAAGAAAACAACAGTGTTGATATTCAGGCAAATAAATTCAACTCTCCTATTTATTTACAAATGGCATCTTATACACATATAAAATAAGTTGGAGGAAGAAAAAGTGATACAGTCTGTACCCTAAACATCGTCGTCGTCGTCGTCGTCGTCATCATCATCATCGTCATCATCATCAACTCCAGACTCGTCACTGCCGCCGCCGTCTGCAGGGTTGTCCTCGTCATCCCAGGTGTTGTCTTCACTCCCATCTAAGGCGTTGCTAATGCAGCATTTGCGAAAGCTCTTGACAACAAGCTCTTCTGGGATAAGTTCCCATGCAGTCTTGACCCACTCGCAAATCTGCGCCAAAGAAGGTGTTTTCTTGAGCCTGCCTTTCGGGGTGTAGGTGTGCTTCGCTGTGGCCATCCACTCTGTGTACAGACGTTTCAAATGGACTTTGAAAGCTCTGTTCACGCAAACATCCAAGGGCTGGAGCATCGATGTCATGCCGCCTGGTACGATGACCTGGTCGGTGTTGCCTTCCTTAAGAATTTTTTACGTTTTCAGTCAGGTGCCCTCGGAAGCTGTCCATGGCGAGCATGCTTCTTTTTCAAAGAAGGGCTCCAGGGCGACGTTCCTACACACATTTCAGCCAGTTGATGACAAATTGGATGTCCATTCACCCTTTCTCCTGCGCCCTAACAAAAATACCCGATGACATCTTTTCGTTTTTCGGGATGGTTTAGCGCTTGAAGATGACATAGGGTGGCAGTTTTCTTCCGTCTGCTAATATCATTAACATGACTGTGCATCTCTGCTTCTCATTGCCACCTGTGCGCACAGTAACTGATTTCGCGCCAGAAGCATTGACTGTTGTGTCACTGGGCATTTCAAAATAGACGGGTGTTTGGTCAGCATTGCCCATCTGCCCCATGAGGTAGGAATGCTGCTGCCGTAACCGTATCACGTGCCGCTGATAATCTAAAATCTTATCGTTGTAGGCCTGTGGAAGTCGCTGACAAACATTGGTTTTTCGTCGTATGGATAAACCATTTCTTTTATAAAAACGGTAAATCCAATTCGCACTAGCTTTAAATTCTTGATTTACACCCAATTCCCGCGCAATCTTCAAAGCCTGCATCTCGCACATCTCTGTCGTAACTGCATATCCAAACTGCCGTAATTCAGTTACGTATGCATGCAATCTTTCTTCAACGGGTTGAAACTTGGCTTTCGTGCCCCTGAAAGCACGCCTGTTCACATTGCATTCTTGCAACTTCACTTTGTCTTGTCGCCATTGCCTGATGCAAGACTCTGATATGTCAAATTTTCTGCCTGCCGCACGATTACCGATATTCTCGGCCTCAGCTATCACTTTTAACTTTTCACCGGCAGTAAATGAACGAAGCCGTTTCGACATTGTACCAGGCTGATAACGCTATGAAACACGGAGAAAGAATAATGCCTGCTGTACACGACACAATGGCGACACGAATTAACGGTAAACAGTCGCATTCCTGAGCATCCGGAACAACGGCCAAGTCATCCGCGCTGTCGCCAAGTTTACCGTTCGCACCGACCCTCAAAATGGAAATTTTCCATGTACGATGCGCACCTCACTTTTTGACATCCAAATTTTGGAAAAATTATGCGCATGGTACGTCGGTTTTTACGGTATATTTTGTAAAATGCACCACACAATTTTATAACTGATCCAGTGCTGCTACTGTTTTTGTAAAGTATAAGTCTTACTGGTAAATTTTCACTTTGGCATATGTTCAAGTAGGAACAGTCCCTGCAAACATTGTTATTATTAATAATATGTGATTCCCTTGTAATCGGGATGATGCCAAGTGGCAACTACCTATACCCTCAATAATTTCCCCTCAACAGGTAGGCCAACACCCTGAATTGCTCCACACTCCTTGCTGTCACCAAATCTTCCTACACATTCCGACTAGATTCTACACATTCTCCTTGTCTTTAGGATACGCCAACCCATCTCCATCAATAATGAAGACCTACATTATCTTTCATCCTCTGCATCCTACCCCGTCTTTCATCCATCGTACTGACCACCTTTGCACCATCACCAACTCCTGTATCTGTAATTCCACTTAGGGGTCCCAGATCTCTGCTACATATTCCAACATTGGTCTAACCATTGTGTTACATCTTTTCCTTTGCTTCCTTTGGTCCCAAATTAGGTAAGTATGGTATAAAAGTCTCGGCAAAAATTTTTTAAGTATTGGCTAGTAAAAATAAACAACACTAATCCTCTCTTTCAGAATTATTGTAGAAACTATAAGAATAGGCATATATATAAAAAAAAGTAATTAATCTAGCTAAACAAAAATATTATGGGAACAAAATAAAATGTTCCCATAATAAATCTAAAATGGTTTGGCAGATTGTTAAAAAAGAAACTGAACAGCAAGTTGCTAAATATATTATTGAAATTAGATATAATAATCAGATCGTAAGAGATCCCATAGTGATTTCCAATATTTTAAATGAATACTTTATTAATGTGTCATCTAATTTATATTATAGTAACATAAAAAAATTAAATTCTGTTATTGTCAATAGGAACCCTCAATCAATATACTTATGTCCTATTACAGAACATGAGCTTATGAATACAATAGAAAATTTTAAAGCTAAAAGTTCAGCTGACTATGCTCTAATCGAATAATATTCTAAAAGCATGCACTGATAACTTAATGTTACCCTTATTAACAATATTTAACAAATCCCTGGAAACTGCAAATTTTCCTGACCGACTGAAAATAGCCAGTGTAATCCCTATGCATAAAAAGGGGGATATATAAGATATTAGTAACTTCAGACCTATCTCGATTCTTCCATCTATATCCAAAATATTAGAAATCATTGTTAAAAATAGGATAGTGTCTTTTATGGATAAATTTAACATACTAAATCGAAATCAATTTGGATTTAAAAGAGGTGTCTCTACAATTGCTGCCATAGATAATTTAATTAATTAAGTTATTACAGCACTTGATAATAAACATAAAACAATTAGTATATTTTGTTATATAACTAAAGCGTTCGATTGTGTTAATCATAGTGTGATGCTAAAGAAATTGGATCATATCGGTATAAGATGAATTGCAAATAAATGGTTTGAATCATATTTAAGTAATCGTCAACAGTTTGTTGAAATTGCTAATAATCTAGGTAAAGGTAGATCTAAAACATGTAATATCCACATAGGAGTCCCTCAGGGTTCCATTTTGGGACCTATACTTTTCGTGATCTATATAAACGACTTACCTTCTTGTATAAATGACTTGTAAATAGATACTACCAGTTTCACGCTTTTCGCAGACGATACTAGCCTAATAATCCATGGTAAAAATAATATTGAGCTACAGCAATCAACAACAGATGTTACAAAGAGAATACAAACTTGGTTTACTGAAAATGGGTTGTTATTAAATGCATTTAAAACAATTTATATTAATTTTATTTTAAAGAATAATATTGGTTATAATTCTGATGAGTTAAATGTTGACATTAATAACACATGAATTAAGAGAACTCCTATTACTAAATTTCTTGGTGTTTTTATTAACCAATCATTAAATTGGAAAGAACATAATAAGTTATGCAAAAAATTGGCATCAGGATGCTATATTCTTATAAATCTAAACACAGTTTTAAACAAAGAAGATTTGAAAATTGTTTATTATTACTTAATTGAGGTCCATCTAAAATATGACATCATATTCTGGGGGATGTCTACGTATGTGAACAAGGTTTTTATAATTAAAAAAAAAATGCTCTAAGAATTCTAGGTAATCTCAACAGGAGACAAAGTTGTAAAGGTTTATTTGTAAAAGAAGGCATTTTAACTATGCCTTCCTTATATATGCTAGAATTATTGTGTTTTAGTCATAAGAACAAATTATTTTCAAAAAATTCTGATATTCATAACCATAATACAAGAACAAAAGGTTACCTAAGAGGTAACCATCATAACATAGCTATATATTAAATATGTGTCAAATTTATGGGTATACAGGCTGTTCGGAAACTCTTTGCCCAAACTCCAGGAGGTGATTCCTCATGAAAAATGAAGTAGACATTGTAGTGGACACTTTACTGAAAAGTGAATATTAAGGACGTAATAAGCCTTCGAAAATCGGGTTTGAAAACGGTATTTTGTCAAAATATCTCAAACGGTTAAGAGTAAAATAACGAATATTTGGGTGATGGTACGAATGAGTGCGATCGGTAACATCAAATAAGTACAGCCTTCAAACCACCCCCGTTCATGAAATGAATAGGGGTTGCTTTCTTAAATTCGCATAAATGAATGTTT
>PNEQ01072258.1:0-15449 GCA_003012365.1 Medauroidea extradentata
GGAGGGTACGAGATCACTCTCTCAAGGGGAGGGTACGAGATCAATATCTCAAGGGGAGGGTACGAGATCACTCTCTCAAGGGGAGGGTACGAGATCACTCTCTCAAGAGGAGGGTACGAGATCAATGTCTCAAGCGTAAGGTACAATATTACTCAAAGGGAGGGTACGAGATCACTCTCTCAAGCGGACGGTACGAGATCACTCTCTCAAGCGGAAGGTACAATATCACTCAAAGGGAGGGTACGAGATCACTCTCTCAAGCGGAGGGTACGAGACCACTCTCTCAAGCGGAAGGTACAATATCACCCAAAGGGTGGGTACGAGATCAATCTCTCAAGGGAAGGGTACGAGATCACTCTCTCAAGCGGAAGGTACAATATCACTCAAGGATAGGGTACCAGATCACTCCCTAGGGAAGGGCCCCAAAGCATTCTCAAAGGGTGCAAGTTAAATCAATCTGAAAGGGCGCGAGCAACATCGCACTCAACTTGGGAGAGGTTTCAACCAGGTTACTTTCCAGAAAAGACCACACCTAAATATTGTACATGTATATGACCACCCCTGAACACAACCCTGACCATCCATCCGCCTTCAACGACACTGGCGGCTCGCCTCGCGTGCCAGCCGGAACTCCAGGAGAGACACGGCAAGGCAAGAGGAACACATAAATTACTGGAGTTATTACAGGTAGCGGGCGAGCGCGTGACAGCGCGTCCAACTCTAGGACGATTTATCACCGCGCTCACACGGGTTTACAGAAAGGAAGTCTGGGATGAAGTTTCAAAACAGACGGTCGGCCACCCGGCGACGCTCTCCGGAGAGCACGCCAAGCTCTGCGATCCGTGGAAAAATAACCCCGCATTAGTGGCCACCGGAACGAACAAGGCGGCGTAGCCAAGCTGAACATATGGCAGACCTGCCTTCCTGCATTCAGCGAACAAGCACGACTACACCTGGAAGGACTTGCACGAAAAACAATTGTATGGACATTTGCCACTGTACATCACTGTCGACACAGAAAACTTTCAGGGTGACACAAATATAATTCACACAATGGTTCCATGTTATACATAACATATAAAATACATTTGACTATATACTACTTACTCACGAAGTAAGGCGAAGCAGAGGTAAAACACTTGCCTTGCATTGCAGGTTCGATCTCCGGTCCAGCCATCCTGATTTCAGTTCTGCACGGTGGTCAAAAATTCCACCAGAAGAATTCTATTATTTGTTGCTTATTGTAGGGCCTGGACGATTACCTTCCCCTCTACCGTGTTTTACAGTGTATACCAAGGCCATAACGATGTTAGAGGGAATATTTAATTAAACAACCAATGACTTATTTCGCCGTTTTGGAAACACATGTACACTGACGAAGTGGGCATTTCCTATTGTAGGATGCAAATATCAGTTTGGACGATTAGGCACTGTTGGTTCAGTGTTGCAAAATTATATGCAGTTAGGTAGGATACAATTTTAATTTACTTCTATACCTGGATGTTATACAGGAACGTATAGTAAGCAGTGAGGAACTGAGAGTAACCGTAACATTATCCATAACTAGCCGATCGGGCGAAATTAATTAGGTGATTAAACAAACCCCACTAGAGGATCACACAAAAACAATTGCTGGCTCAGGAAAAAATAATGACTCAACACAATGTAAATCCAATTGAGCACCTTTTGGGAAGAATATCAGCTAGACCAGCACTTCCGAACTCGTGCAGAACTATAGAATGCCCTTATGGCAGAGTGGCGACTAACTCACTAACCGCTCACTGATCACATTGCCGAGTTCAAGCCACGCAGGCGTGCGGCAGTATTGGCCGTTGAGAGAGACGTAACTAGAGGACAGCTGCTGTAGTGTTTATTTTGTTGTCCTACTGATGTCATATTCCGTTCCAAGTCAGTGACGAGTGTACTTTACTGCGTGTCTGACAGCATGTCGAACCGTAATCTACACTGATAGGAAAAGAAGCATCTGCAGTACAATCGATCGGTACAGAATCTACGACCCATCCTGCTGAATGACCAACACGCTCTCAATCTGTCAGGTTCGAGACGGCGACCAAGCCGATGCTCGACGACTTGTGAGCAAGGAAAGCCACGACGTCTCGCGGGGGTTTATTTCTGGCAGGAGTGAGAGAGAGAGAGCAGATATACTTTGTAAGAAGGAGAAAAAAAAGTGCAAGGGAAGGGTGGATGGGAGTTCAATTAAAGTGAAATGTTAGGAGCCGAAGTATATAATTGGGTGGGTAGCAAAGTGAGCTGCCACCCCTCTTCCATCCGCCCAATCGACGTCACAGGAGGCTGGAAGGATGGATGGTCTACGAACCAAGAAGAACCAAGAAAAATTTTCTGGGCTGCTTGTAGATTATAACCGTGGGCTTTGGCGGCACATACGGGCTGTTAACTTCCTAGTACTATGTTAAAATGTCGTTTACAGGACACGACTTCGTAGTTACATGACGCCATCGCCTAGCACATGAACGTGGATACATAGCGTGTCGAGCGTGTCCTATCTGCTTTACGCGAAACTGCTACATGTATTCCCAATTGCTTTAACTATTAAAAGAAAACAATATACAAACTACACTGCATGCAATCGAAACATGTCTAAAAATGGCTTATCCAGGCTACTGAATCTAGAAAATTACTAGATTTGTACAACAGAAATGCAGAAGCATTCGTATGTCATACCTTTACACCCCTCAAAGCCCCATAAAAACGCTACTACGGAAACAATGTGCGCTGTTTTACGCATAAGGGCGGTTTTATTATTGAAGCGTGCACAAGTTTCGCCCGTATGGATTACATTTTGTATTACCTCTAGCTGATAAAAAAGCGTGACTTGAAAACTTCTCAAGGTGGAACGTCATTCGTCAACTCGGATTGATCTATTCTTAGTTACACAATTTACTACCGATTATTTTCTGTACATTAAACTACGATTGGGTGCAAATTAAGACTTTGTCAACAGTTCAAATACGTCTATAAAATAATTTCACTGATATTGATTTTTAGGACTGACGATGCATTTTAAAAACAAAAACCCTAACGTTAACACCACAAGTAAGTCAATAAAAGGATTCCACAAACGTTATCAAGCAAGTCATATTCTACAATTTATGAAGGCCACCAATAAAAGAACGGAAACAAACATAAATGTAATTGATGGTATTCTCTAATAGATAAATATGAGACATGATTATATAATAGTACATCTTACAGTATTATAATTATATGTGTTAAAACCAATCAATAATTAGTTCCTCGTGTTTTTACACAATTTACTTTTGTATTATTTATTGGACTTACATACCTATTGAAACATACAGTTTTGTACATAAGAATGGTTTTAAAATTTCAAAAAATAATACACAATGAGAAATGATTAAAAACGGTGTATCAACATAATGCCTGTACATATACAACTTTGTGGTAGAAACTGTATTATCTCTTGAATTCCATAAACATATAACTTATTAATTTATTAAAGTGTGTGAGATAATTTAGTCAGTCGAGGTCTTCAGCGCTGGTGAAGGGTGACACGAGGTGAATACGGACCAGCGCCGGAATTAAGGGCCGGGAGAAACATGAGATACCCGAGAAAACCCGCCAGCCAACGGCATCGTCCAGCTAATTCCCACATGCAAACATCCGGGAAGCGAACCGGATCGCCTTGGTGGGAGACGAATGGTCCGGCCATTCGGTCACCGCGGGCCCTTAATTAATTACATTTCTGTTAAGTAATTTTCCAGTTTTTTATACTTAGGTTATTTGTTGTACAAGCATGAACCAGAATAAAACATATTTTAATTACTGCACTCCTGAGTTGATTTACCCTCTATTTATAAAGTTTTCTCGTTTGATATTCATAACTTTATTTTTGTATTCCTTTTCGTTTCGCTTTACAGACAATGGCACGCAACTTTACTCAAGGGCAGGAACTGGGAGGGAAATATACCAATGATTCTGATATGAAACCATCCCAGTATTCGCCTAGACTGATTTCGGGAAACCATATAGAAAACCGACAGGATCTCCGGTGCCGGGAATCGAAACCGGGTCATTCCGACTGCGAGTTTAACGTGTCACCGTTGCGCCACCTCACTCGGATTTAGTAAACGTACATACCAAGATAAGAAGAATGAGACTGACAGGCGATGCTCTGAATGGTAGCCCGCAGCATTGATGCCCCCTTGACAGATTTGCAAGAGGTTGTCTCATTCGCTGTAACTTCGCTGGCGACGTTCTGATGACATCACAGGCAGCGTCAATACTTGCCGGCAGGAGGTCTTCAATATGTACTGGAGTCCATGTATAAGATATTTTACATTATCCCACAGGAGAAAAAATACTTTGGGATTGGATCAGGCGGGCGCGCTGGCCACAGAATAGGACCTGCTATTCCTGTCCACCTTTGTAGGTACACCTTGTCGAAGACTTCACGAGCACCATCTGCAAAGTAGGCTGGCGATCCAACATGTGGCACCTACATGTGTGTGTGTTGTCAGACAGAAAATGGGAAGGCACTTCCAATTCCAACCAACAATTCCCTATATAATTTCACCCTGCAATCCTTCAGCATTAATATCACTAAAACAACCTCTATAGATTTATTACCACCTATACTTAGCAGTCCGACACGATCATGGAGTCAGCTACACGTCTTTAGGCGGGTCGGGATAAAGTGAGCACTCAAAAAAGCCTTGCTAAAGTTCTATTTTCTGCCAGTTCGTATCTTTCCGCGCGTAACGGCTGACGTTCGAAAATATCTAACATCTTTGGACACGTCACTTGATGCTTGCGCGTGTACGATAAATTGTGCAGTTGGTAGGAACCTATGCAGTTTGATAAAAATATGTTTATTAATTATATAAAATACAAGTACGTATGTTTCAGTATGGTTGTATTTAAATAGGAAAATACACGGAACTATATTATGTAACTTCGCTACCAACCATACAAGCACAAATGGAACTATAATTAATGTTGAATTATATGTAGTAACAGCTAGCAAACATCTAGTGATATTTTTCAGATGTTAAATTTTTATTCCGAATTATCTATACGAGAAAATGACTGTGGCGCTGTAGGCTACACAGAAGCTGTGTTCCAACTGGAAATTTTAGTAAGGTAAATTGTTACGTGGCTCGGATTAGAACAATAAAATGAAGACTATGAATTAAAACTGGAAATATTCTCTTTTGATCCATTTGGGACAATCTGTCATTGATAGCCCATTATACCTTTTTGCGATTAACCTAACTATAATGCAAAGCTTTTGAAGCGCGTGGTAAGAGTCGCTCGCCCTTAACTTCCAAAAGTAATCTCCTTCATTAATCAACTGAAAACATCACTGACGTATATTGAGCACATATGTAAGTACACACAATATACTAATATTCCCGTAATGACGGCGGAAGGTCCTCGTAAGAAGCCAATGTTATTAGTTGTGTGTGTTGTTCGTGGGGTGTAGTGGTTACCGTAGAGTGGCTGAGGCACTCGTCTCCCAATCAGCAAATCCCGGGTCGACCAGGACTTTTGATGTGGGAATAGTGCCAGACGTTTACGGCGGGTTTTCTCAAAGCTCTCCAATTTCTCCCGCCATTTCATTCCTGCACTGCTCCATACCTATTTCATATCATCCTTAGCAGAGAAAAAAAAACACGCTGGCGAAAATCTCTTAACTATTCGTGGTGTAATCTAGTATACCAAAATACGTAAGGTCCCCCCCAAGAATGTTGTTGTACATAGTTTAAAGCCCTAACTAAATTCAGAGAGAGAGAGAGAGAGAGAGAGAGAGAGAGAGAGAAAGATGGAGAGAGTAAATAATATGTTATTTAACGTAATAATTTATCTCCGGGTGGGGACATGTCTGTGATTGCATTGTGCATAATCCAGTTTACGTGCCTGTTTATGACTAGGGCTTGACACGACACTCGTATAATACTATTACTACTGCGAGGGAAGTATTGTGCACTCATTTTTAGAATAGAGACACCAGTAAAATAGACAAGTAGTTACCAACGGTCAAATTCTGAGACAATATTTCACAGATAAATTAAAAAATTAAAAACCACTACCTGTTCCCGCCGCCTTCGAGCAGGGTGAAAGTGTGTATGAGAGAAGGCCGGGGCGAAGGGCCGGTTGCTCGACTAGCGAGACATGCCTATCCGGCCCGAAGATTGGATGAGGTGAGAGCGAGTTGAGTGTGGAGCAGCGACGGAATGAGAAAGGCGGAGGAAACGAGAATGCTCCGAGAATATCCGCCGGCAAACGGCAACGTCCGCCAAGTTTCTCACACGGGGATCGAATCCGGATCGCCTAGTGGCGAGATCTGACCCCTCGACCACCGCCCCCCCCCCCCCACACACACACACTCACAGGTAATAAATTATTCATGTTAATTTTGTTTGTATTCCATTTATTAAAGTTGAAATAAGGCTACAACTATTAGATATTACCAAAAAGTCTCCAAAAAGGCGTTCCTTCTAGTAACAATAGCATATTTCACAAACAAACAGTATACCTACATTATCGGCAATAATTTAATATCTGCTGATAACGGGAAACAATAGTTTGAGAATCCACAAGTAGACAGTAAAGTACGATATAATTAGACCACACGGATACACGTGTTATTTATGGCCGTGATCACTAGTACATGCGTTGGGGCGATGGTTCAAGCTCAACCCCGAAATTACCCGATATTAAGGCCTCGCTCTTTAGTTTTGCAATAGTTTCGAAAAAAAAAAATAACGCAAATTAATACACATATCCAAAATTCATTCTTACAGTTTTAACATTTATTTATCATCATTTGTATCTGAATTTTTCTGTTGCAATACACCAAACAGATTTTTAGATTTTTTCCACTGAAATATTACATATAGTTTTGTCAAAGTAAGTCAAAATGAAGCAAAATAAATTTTTGCTAGCAAACTGTACATAAAAAAAATAAAAAAAACTCTGGCAAAATTGTGTATTGTACGACAGTCTACAGTCTCAAATTTTACCAAAGCATTTGTTTAGAACATATTAGAGACATTTGCAATTGTTTAAATGAAAGATCATGGGCTTAAAGAGCACCGTCTCAATACGACCGGTTTAACGTCCACTAGTAATGTCTCTTATTGTTAATATATTATTAGAGGCATGCAAAATTAGCGTTGTTAGAATAGACTTGACCGCCCTGTGCACACCAGAGCACAACATCTGATTACATTGGTCACGAGCCTGTATGTGATGTAAGTTACATGTGTAAACATTTTACAGGAGGTTTGTCATTCTACTGGACAAAGCGACAAGCCACGACAACTCAGGGCAAACCTACAGCCGTTTTAAGTCAAGTATGATGGTAGAAAATAATGTGAATTTGAACGTCCCTAATTATTGCGTGTTTGAAGGAGCCCGGATTATGTCGAGGCATAGGTTAGGGTAACGCTGTTTACGTTGGGAATAAGAGAGCGGCGCTTAACTAACTACAGTATTCGCTTGGTGTGATTTCGGTATGTACGAAGATAGGTATGCCTAATAGAACCTACTGTCTTGGCGACGAAATCATTACAGACGAGGACAATGGTTCTGAATGACAGGACACGGGGAAGGCATCATCCAGTACTAGTAGTAAGAAACGTCCTAAAATTGACCTAGATAAAAAAAAAACATGAAACCAAAACCAGGATGGCACGACTGGCAATCGAACCTTGTGATCGTCCCTAATGCAGTCCTGTTTTTACCACTGGGTTTCCTCGTTTGGTCTTACTGTTTGCTCTGAGTGCAAACGTACCTCGTAAAATATTGAACACTGGACTCTGCCTCTGTTATGAAGCCCAGATATTAAATTTTAACAGTTCTCCGGCAAACCACAGCTACGTCTGTATAGGATGTTCAGAATCAAACGCATAAGAAGAACACCACGCGAATCCTGGACTAAATTTGAGACGGAAATGTTGATGGCAAAACGTTGTACGATGACATTTTATATGCACAATGTGGCAACATAGCACTGTAGTTAGTCCCCTCTTGCACTCCACATATATCTTACTACTGCTGTTCTGAGCTGCGCGTTATGGATGCAGGTTAAAATCCCGAGCAGCAGAAATATATTATTCTGACGTAACTTACTTAAAATAATACCTGGGATGTGGAGCGCAAGAGGGGAGTTTTTCCAAGCAGTGTTACCACATTGTGCACGTAAAACGTCGTACAAAATTTTGCCACATACCTTTTCGTTTGCAATTTAGCCCAGGATACACGTGGCATGCCTAATATGCGTTTGTTTCTGAACATCCTGTGTAGGCGTGTAGGTTTTTGTGTTAGGGTGTGCGCACGCATGTATGTGTGTACATATACATGTGTGTATATACGTGTGTGTGTATATATATACGCTCGCGCACGTGTGTGTATATATGTGTGTGTGTATATATATATGTGTGTGTATGTATGTGTGCATACATACACATGTGTATGTATGTGTGTGTATATATATACACATGTGTATGTATATGTGTATATATATACGCATGTGTATGTATATGTGTATATATATACGCATGTGTATGTATGTGTATATATATATTTATATACATACATATACATATACGTAGCTGTGCTTTCAAGAAAAAAACAGATTAACTGCTCTCCGAGTTAGGGCCAACTTTATACGAACAAGTCCGATTAACCCTGCCTTTCGAAACTTATGTACATAATACAATGATAAAACATTAATTCTGTATCGTTAAGAAAAGGAATCTGCAGTAAAATGGTTAGCTTCGTAAGGAACAGAACTCCTAACTTAACACGTGGTTCCCTGCAGTTTCCGGCAAGTGTTTGCGACACAAACTCAATACACAGACATGAGTCAATGTGGGACGCTTCTATAGTGGTAACTTACGTAGTTGGGTTACTAACAAAATTCACTTCCAATGTAAGATAGCAGCCAGGTGTGATTTGGTGAACTGGCGTGTAGTAGTCTTCTAGCTGAATGATAGTCTCTATTATTTTCCGTGCTGGACCTTATCAAGACTGGAAAAATTCTCGTGTTAACTGGCCTGCAGACTATCAGAATATCTGTATACTTAAGCCGACAAAAACTGCTCATTGGCTGCTCTTCGACACTGTGATACCGCCTGCGTTTAATCGCTTCTTGAACATTGGTTCAGAGCTCTAAAAAATGTGTTAAATAAGAGACGAGCAAATTGTTTCAGTTGCATGAATTTACAGTTGAATCTTAGCTTGTGTCTGAAGACCCGATTTTTTTTCAGTTCCATAGTTACGACGTAATGTTAAAGACGATTATTGTACACGACTAAAATTTTTAAGATACTACACCACGACTTTTCATAAAATGGACAGCACAAATACCCATCGCCATTCTCGGCAGCAAGATAAGCTTTAACGTTTAACGATCTTGGAGGGCCTGAAATGGATGTGAACACTTGTAACGGTCGCTGGATGCTATTCCTACACACACATAACTAACACACGTTCAGCAGTTTCCGAATAAACGACTGTCGGCCGAAGCTCTACGCACCACTCGGCGGCTTGGGCAGGCGGTACACTTAAGGGGGCGGAGCGCCAAAGAAGTAAATTTTCACAATTTTCGACGTAACTTTTTCCCCTCTCTTATTATCGACAATCAAGGTTCGACAATCCGGAACTGATACTTTTGTACAACTTATAGCAATGCTACATAATCACAGACTGCCTTATTTTTGGAGGAGTGATGGCAGACAGGAAAAAAGAGAAATTTTTCCTATCTGCCATCACTGCTCCAAAAATAAGAACGTCTGTGACTACGTAATGTAGTAAGAAGGTGTACAAAAGTGTAATCTACGGATTGTCGAGCCTGGATGTTCTATAATAAGCGAGGGGAAAAAGTTATGTCGAAAACTGTGAAAATTCTCTACTTTGGCGCTCCATCCCCCCTTAAATGCCGTTAAGACAAAATGCTGTTCTCGGGCCGGCATCGAGCTTCAGTTGCATCATCGCAAGTGATGTAGGCACAGTTGCACAGCTGGTAATGAGGGCTTCCCAGGTGTTATGAAAATGCTGGTTAAGAATATTAAGTACTTATGGCAAGTAAGTTTATATTCACAGCTAGGTCATTACAGACGAAGTCAATGGCTCAGACAAACAGAAAGAATGAGAATTAGCCACGTTCCGGAGCAAGTAACCACCCCAGCACTTTCCTGGACCCATTTGGCAGATCCATGACAAGCCATAACTTGAAGGGTTGAACCGGTAATCAATCCCACACTTTCTCGCGTGAGAATCGACGCGTCCTCCTCGCTTGGATACAATTATTATTTGACACATCACAGACTAATAATAACTTTGAGAAAGAAAACTGCCAGGGAAATTATGTCGCGAGAAAAATATCTACAGGCACGAATCATAAATATTCCAATATCAAGTAAGTTAAGTAAATGTAAATCCCTCAATTTAAGGTATTTTGAACAACTATGAAACTATTCAATGGGATTCTTGTCCCCTGCAGAATTTTCACCAACATGATTTACAGACTGCTGTGTTGTTAATCAGTAGTTGACTACAGTTGAACAATGATTTGTACAAAAAAATTTTTTATTTTATACAAATAATTGTTTTACTCTAGGAAACTACTGATTGGTGAAATCAGTAATATAAGTACTTTAAATAATAAAATAAAGCTTTTATTTTAATTATATTCCTCACTTATTACTCTTATCACATAAAATACATGAACACGATCCGACGTTTTGAAAGTGTGCGTACACTTGTAAGTCCTCACAAACGTCTCATAAACGCAGTTGCAACTAACAGTTTTGTTGTCAGGACACACAACTTTATGAAGGTACAGTGGCCAGATAAAGTAACCATGTGCACTTCAACCATTTTCTGTGATCCATGCACCAATGCCATTAAGTTCCTGCATTCCATTTTCGGATTTGCTTGTTATTTTTTAATGTACTTGTACCGTAGCCGCCTTTAGCAGAAGTCTGCGACCTTCGATGTGGCAACTCTGCCAAACAGGGTCGTTCTAATAATTCTTTGAGCTCTCCTATGGCATTGACTTTCCCTGATTCGTTTGTTCTACATACACGATAATCAGGGGCAGACATTGCTGTATGTAAATGTGCTATTAAAGGCCCACTTGTAGACAGGGTTGCAATATTTAAGGCCTTCTGCTAGAGACGGCTAGGAAAGGAATATTTGTCAAGTTCAATGACCTGCCTGTTGGACTCAATGTTCTGTATAAACTCAAGCCTCGACCATTTGTCCATTAAATTAACTGCTACTCACTGGAACAGCAGACAAACGGTATATATACAGTGCCTGAGTATACACGGGGCAGTACATCTTATACGCGAAATATTTCTTTCACCATTTACGCTGGAATCATAATACCGCAAAGGGCTCGACGAGAATAAGATAAGTTGTCAGCTAATCAGCGTCGAGGCGGCCACTATGTCGTCATAGATTATTATATTCGTGGCGCGTTTGTAGCGCCATTGTGATCCCATCACTACACGCAACAATACCTCACGCGGAAGACCTGCTGCGTCTACCCATAAAGCGACACCGTCGGTTGTCTCACAGACTCTCCGCGGAAGGTGCAGTGAAGTGACAACTCCGCAAAACGATTTTGTACACAGAAGCCAAACACACACAGCGTTTGTTTACAAACCTGCCAGTCACCCAAGGTCCTGGCTGCACATATAAATCAAATATCGCTTAATGGGATCAAATAACTTCCAATACCCTCCGACTACGCAAAAACGTAACATTATAAGAAATAAGCTCGAGAAAAGTGACACAGTGGCAAAACAATGGACTCGCATTCGGGAGGAGCCGTGTTTGATTCCCAGTCCACCCACTGTGATTTTTTTTTTTTGAGATCGTTCCAAGCAAATGCTGAAATTGTTATTTATTGAACAATGCCAAATATTCCCAGTTGTGTCTGAGCCACTGGATCTGCAAATAATGTCGAAAAAGCCGTTAAACCATACTACGTGCGTGTATTTTGCGCTTTCCGAGCATAGAAGCTCGGAAGCAGCAAGGACGACAACGCACGCGCATCGTGCCTCCCTCTAGAAATGGAATCATGGGGACACAAAGTACATAAGGGAGACAGAGACGTCACTTACATATTATGACGACGTCCTTATTACAGGGTAGATTTTAGAGCGATGGGGGGTGGTTAGTCCCAGTATCAATACCAACCACACACGCTAAATACATATTGGTGGCGTACTACAATATTAATATTTAGCAGGTTGGCATCGATATATAATAACGTACTATTTTTTTTTTTTTTTTTTAACTTTATTGCAAAAAGCCAATTTAAGTTTTCACTTGAATGGGAATTTTTTATTTTCGACTTAATTTTATTCTATTTTCGGCTGACTGAGGGAAGGAAGGCTTATAACAACACTGCGGAAACGTGTGATGCAATTATTTCAATGTTTGTAAACTACACGGGAAAATGTTACAACGTTGTTATTAATTATTTGTATTATAAAATTCGTTCACATAAAAAGCCAGTTAGGATAATATATGACCTCGCACACATATTAACAGTATTTCGTAGTCAATTGCAATTGCCACTCCACAAGTTCTTGTCAACGAAAGCAAAGTACAACTCTCATGGAAATAAGCGTGAACGATAACTTAAAACTGAACTAAACACTTTTATCATAACTTCAACGTTACAAACGTTCGTTAACCGATAACACCAGCCAAGCCATGATGCCCATTTTGACCAACCTAACTTTTCATGTGTGTCTCAGAACATTCGTAAACTAATACGCAATTTTAAATAATTTTTAAATTTTAAAATTACGTATTGAACTTTAAGATAACAACTTACTGTTTGAGACGACGAAGTGTAACGAATTCCAACATAAAACTATATTGTCCAACAAAAAGGTTGATCTAGTAGTAAATGTTTAAGGTTGGCACTGATACTGGGACTCACTAAAAATAAGAAATGTTAGCCCCTATCTAGTGTCACCCCCATGCATGGGGGTAGCATAAGGTCGCCATAATGGCGAGGGGAGTGAAACCAAAAGGGGGGAGAGGTAGTCAGCAAATTAGCCAGCCGCCATACTGATTTAACCTCACAAGTTCACTTCAGATTGGTATTTTAAGGTAAATGAATGTATTATGCTCTTTAATTAATGTTTTAGGTTGAAAACTCTATACGTATTTTATCCCCGTTCACACACCTCCTAATTAATATTTCCTCAGTGTTAAAGTTACTCGGCGGTATTGTTCACAGCCACGTCAAGCGTTTGTTCGGTTATACTCCTGGTGACATGCTATATCTGGACCCTGACATCTTTGGCTGGAATTGAGTTTTCTCGCCGACAACTCGCCGTTAATGACTCTGTAATTTTTATGACGTCGGCCTAACATTTAAGACAAGAGCTTTATACACTATATGCGGTTCGGGATAAAGCGAGCACTCAAAAAAGCCCTGCAAATTTTCTATTTTCAGCTAATTCGTATATTTCCGCGCGTAACGACTAACGAAAATAAATGTCTAATCTTTCTGGAAACGTCACTCGATGTTTGTGCCTGTAAAATAAATTGTGCAATCGGTAGGAACCTTTATTATTTGACAAAGAAAAGTTTATTTACTATATAAATTCAAGTACGCCTATGTCGACTTAAGTTGATTTTATTTCAGTATTGTTGTATTTAAATACGAAAATACACGTAACTATATCCGGAAAACCGCTGCCAACCATACAAGCAGTAAAGTAACTATTGTTAATCTTTAAGAATATGCAGTAACTGCAAGTGATATTTTTCAAAGGTTAAATTTTTGTGCTCACTTTATCCCGAACGACCTATACACGCCTATAGTTTTTAAAAGATTCTGCGCCAAGATTTTCATACTTAAGGACCACAAAAACAACAAATTTTCGCCATTTTCAACAAGGTAAACATAAACTTTAAAGATACATGGAGTACCTGACATGTGTATACACGAATGATATTCTTAAGTAGACATTACGTTCGCACGAATAATATTATAATGGCTGAAGCTCTAAACACCGTTCGGGCAGGCGACAACCCAACAGACATTTGATAATTGAACAGATGTGCAGGGATACTAGGGATTCAAGTTGGGTTAAAACATTTTGATTAGTTTACCAGGGTGTGGGTACAACTACTTTAATTATGAAGCGTTTCTTTCAAGATTATTGAGAGAAGTACTCGACTGCCTGAAGGCGGTAGCAAAATAACCGATATGGGTGATATGGTAGTCATTTTGAGGGGTCCCAAAAATATGTTTCTAATAGACGTGCTGTATTTCTAAAAACACAGAAGCACAATAAGAAGTATGTGTATATTTAATACGACTGAGATCATATTTAGTAGTGAAAACTAACATGATACAGACAGCACCTACATGCGCCAAGCGAGGACTTAAAAAAATATGGAGAAAAATGATCATTCCAAATATGGTTATAAAACTGCGTAGACAGTCTGGTTAAAACAACTGCCTGTGTTTGAATATAATGGTTAGTCGATAAAGATTCGCGCTATAAATTCGCCTGACAAATATCGTATGAGGAGGAACGCCGAAAACCAGGGTATCGTACCCCTTATGCAGACTTGTTAAAGGTGTCTGTAGGCATTTGCGTGTCCCGAAGGAAGACATGGCATGAGCCCCTACAATGTAGAAGCTCCGGAATGAGAAGGGCGGGGGAAATCGGAGATCCCCGAGAAAACCGCCGGTCAGCAACATCGTCCGGCACGAGTTTCACATGCGAAAATCCGGTGACCGACAACGCCAGGGATCGTACCCGTATCGCCTTAGTGGGAAGCTATTGCTTTGACCAATCTGTCGCCGCAGTTCCATCCATCTGATGACATATCTGCAGTGAATTGTCAGAGAAGACGTTCCTTCCATCACCAGAAGGAGAGCAAATGCGCTGACCGCGTTGGATGCGCAGGCCGGAAATTTTTTTCCCTTCTCTGTCGAGTGCTGCCGGCTGACGCATTATCGCCGCCGGCCCGGAAGGAAATCGCATTTGTTCGCGGACGGTTGTCGGGTTTCCCTCGGCCTTCGCGTGCGGGCGAGCAGCCATCTTCGGAGCTCGGCAGTCAGCCAGCCTTCTCCGTGCTATGTCACGTTCTTGTATGTGGTTCAGTATAACGTGAGCACTTTAGAAACCCTGGTTACCAACTTCCTTTCAGATAACGTATAGTTTCCCACCACTTTCTAATATAAACAAATCATCCTAAAAAAAAAAAAAAAAAAAAAAAAAAAATGAACACATAATTTGTACTGTACTAAAAGATAACGTCGTGAGGTAACAAAAATAATAATTTTTAAACATTATTCTACACAAGATAGTCTTCTTTAACGATCACTTTATCGCGGACCAGCTATAGAAGTACAGGCTTAAGGGCGGTTTACACGGGTAGAGTAACGAGGCCTA
>PNEQ01072259.1:0-15430 GCA_003012365.1 Medauroidea extradentata
GGTTCAACGCCCAGCAGGCTAGACTCCACAGTCCTGTGTGCACTGTCCTCAGCTATATTTGTTCATTGGCTGCTGCTCCAGCGAGTGAGCATTTGAACATTTGACGATGTAGCGCAGGAGTCCGTGAGCGTTTTTACGCATGTCCGCCATTGGTTCGGAGTCCTCAAGGTCACGTCTAACAAACAATGACTAGAGGCCCAGATATTTCGCGGGTTCAACGCCCAGCAGACTAGACTCCACAGTCCTGTGTGCACTGTCGTCAGCTATATTTGTTCATTGGCTGCTGCTCCAGCGAGTGAGCATTTGAACATTTGACTATGTAGCGCAGGAGTCCGTGAGCGTTTTTACGCATGTCCGCCATTGGTTCGGAGTCCGCAAGGTCACGTTTAATAAACAATGACCCGATCGAAATAGTTTCCAACATGTATATGACTTAGAAATCCAACCTCTCCTCAGTTGAATCCGCGAAATTTCCGGGGCTCTAACAATGACCCGATCGAAATAGTTTCCAACATGTATGTGACTTAGAAATCCAACCTCTCCGCGAAATTTCCGGGGCTCTAATAATGATATATCGCGAAAATGTTTTGAGCCAACATAGCCTTGAAAACACTGTAGCCTCTTGCAACATGTATGAATCGGTGATATACTTCTGACACAACGTAGCTGTCTGCAGACCAATGACAGGCATCAAATATTACCATAGCGGGATTATTATTGGTTCAGTCAAATAGGGTAACAGCTCCAAGTACAAGCGAAAGCCAGTAATCTTGTGGTAAACTGAACTTGTGTTGAAATTCAGCAAAAAGTCAAGCTTTCCCACTATAAACCATCATCTCTAGTTATGTGACATGTAGTACAGTAATTGTACGTTTTCGGACTTATGTTTATGTCACCTTTTTTGTTTCTGTACATGTGAGTGTTTTTCCCCCGAAAATATTGACATGTAAATTTGAAGTTTCCTGTACATTCGCGTCGTCGAGAAATCTTAAAGAAAGGTGACACAGAAAATAAAATATTAAACTGTAATTACGCATCTGATTGGCCGTATTACTTAACGAAAACATTGTTTAATTTGGATTTGTATATTCTATTACCTTGGAAGTTGTGTGTTGAAGCCTGTGCCGTTTTGTAGTCGCTTGCCTTGCACAGATTGAAGCGAGCCTTGGTTTTCAACACCACGTCATTTGGTGTAACGGCTGTAGTCGTTTTATTATCAGCTCGCGTGTCGTAGAGCCGTTTGCACGGCCGCATTCGACAAATATAGCGGCGCGTTAGTCGGCGCTCATGTGATCTGGTCGTTACACCTCAGAGCAGTGCGAAATCTTCAAGTGGATTGCCGGCCTGTGGGCATGTTGCCTTGTCACGGAACTCGAGCATTGAGCTGCGCCATTCACACAATTCTTCAGGGTTCCTCAAAACATCCACTTTCGCCGTTATAGTGTGGTTGGCAGTTCGTAGGCTTGTAATGCATCGGCTGAGCTGTCGGCCGCACTCAGCACATGAGTGATGTTTCTTTAGTAACAGTGTGTATACCCACTTCGGATTCACCACTGAGGTATATTTTGTAGCTCCAAAAATTGCGAAGATGGTTTTTTTTTTTTTTTTTTTTTTTTTTTTTTTGGGAATGGAAATCTTTTAAAAGGTATAGGTGGGTACAATACTATTTTATCTTTAATATTACGTCACAATTAGAGGCACGATTTTATGGCGGGAAGATTTTGTTTCAATTGGTTTCAATGTTTTATATGCACATCTGCAGCTGTGCTTCATGGTCAGTGATTGGTTGATTTTACTCTCTCTTGCCTTGGTAAATAGCAGACGTATGGAGTCACAATTATCTTACTCTGATTGGTGCAGTCAAATGTGAGACCAATCTGAACAAAGACACGCTGCCAATAACCATGAAGCAGAACTTCCGATGTGCACGTAAGGTAAATTCTTCTCGCGACAAAATTGTGGCTCTAGTCACAATATACAGGATGCCACAGAATGGTTTAGGTGCGATGTCAACAAGAAGACTGCACTCTTATCTTGCGCCTAGAGGCTAGGGTGAGGCGTAATGTGCATGTTGTCTCGTCCTTAACGCCTCCGCATTTCTAGGCCTCGAACGTGCAACATTCACCCAGACTGTCACCTTTCACGTTATTATTTGGCGACAGATTGAACATTATTGGTGTACATACCTGGACTAAGTTTGTGGTTTCATTGGACACAAGCCTTCGTATATTGTTATTTACGTGTGTGACCGCTTCATAGACGATTGATCACACTGAAACGTATGTTTTCCTACTGGAGGTATCGGATGAGTGTACGAAAAATTCAGATAAAAAAAGCGACCTTTCAAGTGCCCAGTAATAATTATTGTTAAGCGTACCAGAAATTGCCGTACGATGTAACAGGCCTACAGTTTATACACAGTTTCACACGCAGTGTTTTGATAGTTGAAATTTACATGTTTGAAAACTGTTGGTCGATATTATTAGTAACTAGAATAAACTTGAAGTGTTAGTTTCGCCGTAAGCGCGAGATTGTCAATACAGGCAACGACCGACCTTTCCCCTTTCCTTACTATCCGAGTAATTCGGCTTGTACCAATGCGATTCGGGCTCAGTTCCCGGCGGGGTCGGTCCCCAGATTTTGCATGTCGCTGGTCGGCGGTTTATCTCGGGGATTTCCCGTTTCCCCCGCCCTCTCATTCCGGCGCTGCTCCATACTCACCTCATGTCACCCCTCACAAGCGCGTAAGACTTCGATGTTGAGCGCTGACCAAAATCTCTTACTCACTCACTATCCGAGTAATTGGTACTGTCTCTAATAACGTCAATGATACATCAACACTATATACCTGTCCTATCCCGAAATTGCTCGTATTGAACGCAGTAATATATACGTGCATTTGCAAATAGTTTCTGTATATTTACAATCTATGATGTGCAAATTTTACGACAATTTTCTGTAGTGTGACTAGAGTGCTGGTTCTTTATGAAAAGTTTTTACACCTCTTGATTTAAAGTCTTCTGTGAACATCTGCTATTAACTCAGTGGTTATTGGTAGGGTGACCAGACGTCCTCATTTTCTCAGACAAGTCCTCTTTTTTTTACCGTTATCACCGTTATCCGGGAGGATTTCGCATAAAAACGTAAATGTCCTCTTACGTGAAGAAAAAAGGAATTGATATCGATGATGTAAAATTCTTTGACCAGGTTTGTAATCTTAAGTAGGCCTAATTCTTGCAAGATAATATTTGGTGTAGTCAAGTCAGCAAATTATCTTCTGGTGAAAATGGACATGGTTTTCAACAGCAGTTCTATTTTGGAATATCACTCTGAACTGTTAAAACTTACGGAGTATTTATTTTTCATTCCAGGCCACAATGCAAATGTGGAGAGACTTTTTTCTCTTATAGCATCACAATGGACAAATGTACGAAATCAATTATACGTACAATCTGTCAAAAGTCTACTAATTGTTAAGCACAATTCCAGATAGTACTCATGTTCTGATTTTTATAAGTACATTTTAAGGAAACTAGAACTGTTAAAAAAGATTAGTTCTTCAAAAAAGTATTTTTAAAAGTGGATAAAATGAAATTGGACTGTTGTAGATGTGTATATATTTCATTAAAAATATGTACGTTTAGTTTGAGATTACCCAAAAAAAAAAATGTTTTTAATATAATTTGTATAACATTATTTTAAAAAGTACTGTCCTCTTTTTTAGGATTTTGTCCTAAATTGTTCACCTTCTCTGTCCTCTTTTCCACCTAACAGCCTCGGCTGTTGCTCGTTTGACTGTGCCAATGAAAATAAGGTTACGGCGATACTACACGTCTGTAATGAGCGGCTAGAACAAGACGTTGAGAGATAAAAACGTCCAGTCAACGAACATGAAACATAGCTACAGATGTGCATGATAGACATTGCGACAAGTTGGTGTGGGATTCTTTTCACCAAAAAATCAGTGGCTTTTAAGTGTCAGTAGTTTTATTTATACATACGAGCTCCCGACTCATTAAGGTGGCCGCCTGGGCTAGGGCATCGCAACCGGCAGGACGGGGGGGGGGGGGGACACGTCGGCCCCAATAATACGTATTTTTATTCCGTCTCCTCCAATATATACAGGTTGTTTCTTAACTTACGTTACAAACTTTGGGACGTATTTCTTTACACAAATGAGGTATAGTTTCTCAATGAAATTATTGTCTAGTGCAATTCGTAAGATATAAATTCACATTTGGAAATTTAATTTTAAATAGTATTTTAGCAAAATATTGAAAACGACGAGGAGTTAAATTTAAATTTTTCAATTCAGATCTTCAACTCATCTAGAAGCCGCTCTTTAGAACTCTTCCTTTCACGAAAATATTACCCTCTCATTGTGTAGAACTTCTGCAGCGTCGAGCTTTGCTAACATTTCAATGTTAATTTTCAGAGTAGTACATACCAAGAAACATAGTTAGTCCTCTTTTTGAAAATCGATAGAATTTACCGTTTACAAGAAATAAATCATTGAAATAATCAGATGCTGCAGTAGCATTATTAGCACACGAATTTATTTTGCTTTTTAAAGAAATTCACACATAAAATATGCCGAAAATTGTGAGTGGTAGGCATGTCAGTGTAAGGAGTTGCTTGAAAGTAAGTTTGTTGAGGTATGTATCCAACGTTCTTATTACTACTGCAGCTTGTAAGTGTAACATTCAAGTTTCTCCTGGTATTTAAATTAAGTATTCTTTTGTGTATAGGGCTCCAACATGTATTTTAACTATTTTTTTTTTTTGTAACTCTGTTCACTTAAAAAGTAAAAATATCGGTTTTTCAGCCAGCTATATAATTGGCATATTTTTGGAATGAGAATTGCTTAAATAACCCCATTTTGCACCACCCGCTTTCTGTTGGGGTTGGATGTTCCTCAACAACTAAATAAACTTCAGTGCCCCCCTCCCCAAAATGAGCTTGCGACGCCCATGGTCTGGGTGAACCTATTTTGTCGTTCGAGGCCTAGAAGTGCGGAAGTGGTTGAGGGAGCGGTTCACCTCAGTTTTCAACGGCCTTTTTTATTTTTATTTTTGTACCAGATATTTTTTTTATTATTTTATACATAACTTATGATTAAATCTTCATCTTAGGAAATTTTCGTATCTCTCATAGTTTTTGCGTAATGAGTCGTAAACGCCAAAATTTGGACGGTTTTAAGTACGCCACTAAAACCAACTGACATACCAAACTGAAAAAATTCATACTGTATAACAATGTTGTAGGCTATGATTTGACATATATAAAAACAAATTTTTTTTGTATTTCTAAAAAAAAATTATATTTTTTAAATTTTAATTTCAAAATTCAGCATTTTTATTAAAAGTATTAAATTTATTGTTTTTATATATGTCAAATCATAGCCTATAACATTGTTATACACTGTGAGTTTTGTCGGCTTTTGGCGTACTTAAAACCGTAAAGTGCAAAATTTGACGTTTATGACTCATTACGCAAAAACTATGACAGATACAAAAGTTTCCTAAGATGAAGATTTAATCGCAATTTATGTCTAAAATAAGAAACAAATATCTGGTACAAATATAAAAATAAATAAAGACGTTGAAAACTAAGGCGAACCGCGTCCTTTAGGGGTATGGAAAGGTAGGATGTCGAGCGGGTGACTGGAACACTCAATGGTCAATAAAATATGAACTACTCATCAAATTTCCATGAGATTTTTGCTGAGTAGATATTTTATCAGCTGACGTTTATATATATATATATATATATATATATATATATATATATATATATATATATATATATATTATTATTATTATGAGGTAGTATGCTTTACTGTCGAGTAAAAAATTAAAAACTGTTTTTAGAAAAATAAGGGCTTGAAACCACAAAATCTACAAAAATGGGAAACTGTAATTTTTTATAATTTTTAATACGATAATGTCTGGACCTCTATAATAACATAATTTCAAAAATATTCGCGTTTTCATATGAATATAATTTAAACATCCGTAAACCTATCGCGCAGAGATTTTCGGATAGTAAAATTATTTTCAAATTAAAACGCGAGTATATTTGAAATTCTGTTATTATAGAGGTACAGACATTATCGACCGCCTACCTCACGCGTGAGGTAGGCGGTCGCCTTAAGAAGTAAGCAGTAACAATCCATTTGTATATGCTTCAGTTAGAATCAATGTGATGAAAACAAATTATAATGCCTACTGCTTACGTTTTAGTACTTAAAATATTTACTTGTGTAAACCCCGTAATTCTGCAACGGTCTGGGTAAACAACAGTATACAAGGCATTAAAACTGTATGTAAACTATCGTCTCTAATTAATCGTATTTGAATTACGCCATAATTTTCCAGGACATGGCCAGTAACCGATTTATTCTAATGACTTTTAAATGTCAATGCTGGTACCGGTAACTGGACTGAACGTTGAGATTAGCAACGTCGTACGGTTAAAATAGTCTCTGTCAGGATTGTTACTGGTAGAGTAATATTGTTCAACGTAGTGGTCATTGGTGTTCATAGAGTACCTCGATCATTGTATAAGAAACATTTTATTAGAGAGTATTTGTGTATCCATTCAAATTTTGTATTTTGAATATGGGTATTCAATGTGTAGAGCGTATATGTATGTATGTATATATATATATATATATATATATATATATATATATATTGGTGAATTGTTGGCCGTGTTTCCAATTAACACGCGGTGCTTGCTGTTCGTTAAAATAAAATGAATTTTATTTTTCGGAAATATAGTGATTCTTACGTTTATAGGGATATTTTATCAACCATAGTATATATATATATATATATATATATATATATATATATATATATATATATATATATATATATATAAAATAATTTCCCGTGAAAGGCATATCAACGTGTAATTAAAGTCGAACCCCGAGGTTAACGCCAATTTGTTAATTTAGGATCTCCGAGTTTCAGTAGGACCGGCGGGTGATCATAATGGATCAGCCACGCAGCTCATCGTTATGGGGTGTCAATTCCGCAGATTCATCTAGTAGCAGGTTATATGTCTCAGTCCTATACACGCTCTAGAATATATGTAACCGTACAAGCGGGTAACTCGTGACATATATACTATTTCCTTACTTACTACTGGCGTACAGTAGTCAAAGACGTGTCATGACCGTTGGCTAATCATAGACGTGACAGAAGTATACATCCTTGGCGTTCAACTCAACCTCGAATATATCTGCAAGATTGACTTACCTATATGTGTAAGGTAAGCTGACCATATATCGTGATATGCCTTAATATCGTGATAAAACTGCTTTGCGGGCTTCACAAAATTGTAAAGGATCTGTACACCGAGTTTTCTAGGTTACCAACAGAGAGCAGGCGTGTGTAGTTTCAACAATAAGGGATCAATGTATCACTTATAAGTACGGCCACGATTTTGTCGCGAAAAGATTTTCGCCCCACTTTGTTTCAGTGACTCACGTGCACATCGACAGTTGTGCTTCATGGTTATTGGCAGCGTGTCTTTGTTCAGACACGTTTCTCATTTGACTGCACCAATCATAATAAGGTTATTGTGACTCCGTACGTCTGTAATTTGCCAAGGCAAGTGAGAGTAAAACATCCAATCACAGACGATGTAGCAGATCTGTTGATGTACACATAACGCATTGAAACCAATTGTTGCAAAAATCTTTTCGCCATAAAATCGTGGCTCTACTTATAAGATCACAATTACAATGTTTAACATAGTTATGTTACTGAAGTTCGAAGTCTTAGTATCACGAAGTAGAGTAGGTTTATCCTTTATATACATACACACACATTCATACACACCTCTACAACTTCTCGCTCTGTAGATGACGGAGTTACAACGTACATGCCTAGGATTTCCCTTACAGACTGGGCGGCGCACCTGCTGAAAACATTTTCATCATCTCTCTTCAAGATTTTTTTTTCCCTGCCTCGTTTCAAAGGAGAACCGGCGTAGTTTGCTAAATTGCTCCTCTCTTCTCCTCGCTCAGGTGGCCAACACTCCAGCCAACCACCGGCCATAAACGTAACATAAATATAAAGCATGGTGTGTTTGGCTACGCAAGCGATGCGTGATGGCTGAGTTGTTCGGCGAACTGCGGTTAGACGGCGCGCGGGATCAAAGGCCGCTCGCTTGCTCCGTGTGCCGCCTCTTGAGCCCACGTTCCTATTACACGATCTTTCCCAATTTGATTTCCTCTTGCCGAAATCCCCCCCGTCCTTATCCTCTACCCCTGCCCCTTGCACAACATACGTCGGCATGGAAGTTCCGCGCTCATTCCATCGTTATTATTAGATACGCAGAAATTTCGCCAATTCATTTGGACGGCTTTTATATAAGAAGGTACCAAGCGACATTTGTTGATTTTTTGAACTATGTACACAAAGTACATAAGAAACATTTAAATGTTGTTTATATACATAGAAGCAAGCGCCATGTGACGTGTGCTACTCCTGAAATGCACTGAACCAACCATCACACAGTCGACTTAAATTTGCAAGCTGTTTTCTCAATTTAAAGGCTATTTTGCTTGGTTCCTTTCATATAACAGCAGTCCGTTAAGAATACGCTATAGCAGAAATGTATCAACCCACAGTTAACTGGAACTTACATATTCAAGATCAAAGTTTTCTGTGTGTATCTAAACCTTGCGTAAACCATTTTTTTCCGGGCTCTTATTTTTAGTCAAATATCGTGATTTAGTATTTCTTTTTTTTTTCCTGAGACGTACTTAGAACCTTCTCCTACGTGATATGATTATCTCCAATCATTTAATTTGTGGGCTGGTTCCTTTCTGCTTAATACCTTCCAATTATTATTGCGATTGGATCACTGGTAATCAAACTCTTCCTTGAGGACTATACACCCATATCAGACCCGCGTGATAACACTTGTTGGCTGCCGCGATACCGTGTCAGATGTACAGTCATGGACACAAAAATTGGGCCACTGAAATAATCAAAGTCCACTTCGGCAATCATCGGCTGTATGTAAGTGGGAGCCTGGCATCTAGGCAACCTTCACAACAACGAATAGCGGTGCGCTCTAACTGCGCTGGGCACAGGTTGTGTTGTAGGATTGGAGCATCGCCCGTTCACACCTTCCTCAAGCGACCAGGCACTGTATATTGGCTGAACCAGTGCGGCGCACAAATCATTTAGTAAATATAAAAGTGACACACGTCCATTTGTATTACTTAAACATGAAGATAGAAAAGTATTTGTAAAACACAGTAACGAAGTTACGAAAGTGCACAAATTTTCCAATAACCAGACAAAAACCGTTACCAATATTATATCAAAATGTTAATATTCAATGTTTGCGTATTCCCTTTCTCATACTGCGAGCTGAAACTAATGTATATTGTAACAATACGGTAATATTTAACTGGCAGTCGCGGTGACGTTATAGTCTGACTTATTCGCTTACGTTTTTACATATAGAACAATTGCCGAATATTGGAATGACCCAGTGGGTTTTACCGGGATACTTCTATCCCTCTTTGGCTGTCCACTGCTGATCAATTGTGACTTAACTTCACATCTGTTAAGCACGAACAAAACGTGTAACGCCATCACTGTACTGATTATTTACAATAAAAACCTTCAGAAACATCCATAGAACAAGTATTTCAGACACTAAATATCTAACATCAAGCGGTAAACTTGATCCTGGTTATAGAATAATGTTGTGAGTTGTTGGTCCAGGTAGTCGCAAACGGCCACTTTCACCCCGTTTGACAGAAACAGTTGTCATTCTCCCGTGCGAAACGACTGCACACGTGGTTCCATCCATGGGTCCTAACGTAGATTGTTACCATCAAAGCTCACTTAGTAGCCACGGTTCACGTAAAATAAATGTTGTCATAGCATCGTTGTCTGAAGAACGTGACACAAGGATAATATTTTCTCATATTTTCTTGTTCTGTAGGTAATACCTAACTAGGCAGTTCTGACTGACAAGTGATTAACGTATTGATTATTAACACATATTACGTAGTGCAAGCATATTATATGAAGTGTAAAGTTATTAAAACGTTTTATGTTGCTGTTCCCTGCGTTACTGTATGTAATCCCATATTTAACAACTGTCATCTGTAATGTATGAACGCACAACTTGCTGAATATTGCTGTCTACTATGTAGCATAACGTTTCACAACGACACGTTAGTGAACAAGTGAAATTTCAAACATTTATATTTCAATATTCAAATTGCGTAAACGTTAAAATTTCTCAAACTCCGTAATACAAGCAATTAAACCAATGTTGACAAAATATTATTCTATAATATCGTGATATTTAAAATATCTACAGTTTCTAATAATGTCCCGTAGGATTAATTATAAGACCGAAAAGTTTTGTTAGTTAAACATAATGGTGTTCATTAACTTTTAGTAGAAGCTGTAATTGGTACCTAAATGCGATTTGTATGTTCTGTCATAACACGCTATAATTCTATCTGAATACTTGAGCAATAAGACCTAGTTTAAAAAAACTATTATTTTCCTTGACATAGCCTGTGGCATACCATTATTGCGTACAATACTCTGAAACAGTGGCGTAGGAACAGGGTGGTACAGGGGTAAAATGTACCCTCCAAAATTTGATAGTGGGTTACAAAATATAATTTGTACCCCGTACATATTAGTGCATATGCGTAAAAATATAAAATTCAAATAAAGAAACACAATATAGCAAGACGTATGTTTAATCTAATTTTATATTTATACTGATTTTAACAAATACAATTAAACTACTAATAACTTAAAAGTTTGAGCATAAACGTTTGAGTAAATATTTGTGTTTTGAGCGTACTGAAAGTGTTGGATTTTTTTGGTAACAAACCAGCCCTGCAAACGGTTTTTTTAAATATAAATAATTTAATTCTCTGTCCACAATATTGACCAGGACCAGAAAAGATTCGTCCCTCTTCCAAGGTTCGGTCTTCTCCGTGACAGTTCGGCTACTATCCACTACGCTAAAGTACTAAAATTCGCTTTCAAGTTCAGTGAACGGCTTATCTATACCATACAGTTCGGCAGCTAGGATTTTGTGTAGTTCTTTGTGTTGTAGACGTCCGAAATATGTTATGATTTATACCAGCTGCCCGGCTGCGACTTCGCTCACTGGTCTTTTAAAAATTATCAACAATATAGTAATCTGGGTTCAACTACACTGGCAGTCAACCAGATTTTCACATGTGATAATCGTGCCTATACGATGCCACAGTTCTGTTACCTTTCTTATGGATCTCTAGTTTTCTCGGCCCTTCTGCCAGCTGCCACTAATACCCTATGTGCATCTGTAATAGCATAGCAGTTCCGCGTCGTCGTTTTTTCACGGGATTTGAACCCTAAACTTCCTACCAGTGTCCCAAACTATTACGTCAAGAAAGTTCGTCAGAATTGATAAAAAGCAAATGTGTTAAGATAAGCCTGTGCCCAAAGCGGTACACGTATCAATAGCTTGTCAAAAAGTAACAACTTCAAAAAATTGTTTCTTCGTATTCATATCTGGTTTTCGATACTTCTGTAACATTTTACACTGTCAAAATTCAAAAAATTATTTAATCACTTATTAGTTATTTACGTAAATTTCATTCTTATTCAGTAACATCGCGATGTCTCCACACGTCTAACAGATACAGTAGATTAATGGGGTGGGGTAGGGGCTCCCTGCAGAATTTTAAATTTTTAAATAACTTTAATGTTTGTACGATATATAATTTACTTTATAGACACATATTGTGAATATATTTAGAGTAATAAAAAGTTTCTAGAATTCATCGATTTTGTGTATAGGCAGATCAAGACCAAATTTGTAAAAACGGTTTTATACAATAGACGAAAACCATCTGATTTAGAAAAATGAAATAATTTCACACTGAAGAACCGTGTCACAGGTTACGTCAAGATATTTATGAAACAAATTCAGTGATTTTACTTTTGTTACTTTAAACAACTGCTGAAGTTGAAATAAAAAATTTCCAAAATTCTGCCATTCTTTTTTAATACGGAAAATGTCATTGCCGGCTTTTATACATGTCTTGACGTAGCCCGATACACTGTTCTTCAGTATGAATTAATTCGTTTCTTTAAGTCAGTTGAGTTTCCTTTTCTTGTATAATACCGTTTTATGCAACTGTCATTTTACATGCCACTATTATAGAAACTGTGTAAACAAGAAATTTTCATTACTATAAAAGGAATCACAATGTATATCTACAAAACAAATTTTGCATCGTACCAAAACAAACATTATTAAAACAATTCGAAAAATTTGGCTGTAACTCCCTCCTTAGTTGAAACGATAATTTTTTTTTTATGTCCTTAGAGGTTGAATTTCAAAAAGTCCTAGAACTGCTTTTTAGGGTTATTCGTAGGCTTAGTTTTGATACATCAATCAATTCGATTTCGCAATACGTTTAAAAGTTATCGGAAACGTATTTAAATTATATTTTACAACTTTAACCCCCTTAGTTTTAAAATAAAAAGAAACAGGTAATATGTAAAGTTGATGGTTTATTGCGCGAAAACTAGACTGTTTGCTGGATTTCAAGACACGTTCATGTTACCAGAAGATTACTTGCTTTAGCTTGTACTTGGAACTGTTACGCTGTTTGACTGAGCCAATAAGAATCCTGATATTGTAATATGTTACGCCTGTTATTCGTCTGCAGACAGCTACGTTATGTCAGAAGTATATCACAGAATCATATATGTTTCAAGAAACTATAGTGGTTTCAAGGATATGTTGGCAAAAACATTTTCGCGATGCACCATCATCACTAGATGCATTTTGTAAACTTTATGCTGTTGTAAAAAGCACCTTGATATCTCAACTGGTTTGAGCGCTATTGAGGAATCATGGAAAAACATATTTCACCACATTTCACTGACTTACTATACTTTTCAAATTAAAAAAAAAAACCTTAATTTGTGTCTACGGCGTAAGGAAACCCCCATTCAAAATTTCACATATCTTGGTACAGATGTTTGGACTGTGCGTTGACGAGTGTACGAGTGTGTGAATGGAGCTCTTCATTTTATATAGACAGATTATGTATGTAGTATCAAAGTTCAAAACACAAAATTAACAAGAAAACATTAAACTATATTTTCATATATGATACGCCATTGCGTCAAAAGAAAAAAAAGGTATCGATGTATGTGGAAATGGTTATGGAGGTTCAAAGTATTCTTGTAGTCAGCATCAAATTTTATGTAATACAGGTATGACATTTAAGAGGTTTAGTAACGCGTATTTTGTTAGTTGGTTTGTCAAGGCTATCAAATAAGTTAACAATTCAGCAGAAGAATGAGTAAGTGCAAAAATATAATCTTAAAAATTTAATAAAACATAAAATATATAACATTTGTATAACATAAAGAAAATTATACTATTGAAGCACGTGTAAATATATTTCTAGAAAACATTTTGCGTGCCTGAAACTAGTTAAAACAAGTGAAATCGCTACGCAAACAAAAAAAAAACTTAATTCAATCTTATTTTGCTGACTGCATCATATATAGGAGGCCGCGGTGGGTGAAGTGACTACTGCTCGACAAACCTAAGTGTGTCTTCGGAAAATATGTGAACTACAGCCGCCCCCCTCTCTGACATATTCCACCCTCCTTCTCTCCTTTGCCCCGTTACATCCTCCCTGCCAATAGCGAGCAAATGGCATGGCCGTCGCGACCACTAACCTTGCGTCGCGACAAGCAGTGTGTACAGTCTCGTCAGCTGAAAAGTGACAACCGGTGTGTAGTTAGCTGTTGTCCAGGGGGCCTAAGCTCGAACTGCACTCGTATACGATTTGTTAAATTTTCTGTCGAAACTCGCACGATTGAAGAAAAACGGCAAGCTCGAACGATACGAGAGCCCTCGTATACGTCCAGACCGTGCGAGTTGGTACTCTCTCGGTAGGCACCGTTCGAAATGACAACTTGTTTACGTCGAGTGTAATAAGCAAACAACATGGCCGCCATGGCAAATGCCACCTCCTTGAAATAAAGCGAGTTTTACAGCACATGTGGAATATAAGAATTACGTATCAGCGCGAAACACAATAAAACTGCAGTACAAAATTACTAAGGCTGAAAGCTACTAATTAATTATTGCTAAAATAAACGTTTTTGCAACTTACGTAATACTTAATAATAACCTCACTTGTAGCATGTGATGTAATAAGCGAGCGGCGTTCGATCGCTTGGCTCAGTGGTTAGCGCTCCTGGCTGCTGAGTCAGGGGTCCCGGGTTCGATTCCCGGCCGGGGAGGTGACATTTACATTCACTTCCTCGAGTTCAGGGGGCCTAGGCTCGAGTTCGTGCGAGTATAGCTCGTATGCGAGTTGTCTCGTACGGCCACTTGTATACATACGCCTTATGTATTCAAAGAAAGTCGCGTTCGAGTGGAAGTGTGTATCGTTTAGTCATGTTGGCATCCATGAAGCGAGAAAGTAAAAAGTTTTGACGGGAGGCCGCCAATCACAAGTCCATTTCATACTTTGACAATTGCGTGACGGTGAATTTAAAAATAGTGGAATTGAACAAAATGAAAACGGGCAAAAGAAAATTCCTTTTTGGATTTTCTGTGCTCGCTAAGTATTTATCGATTTAATACACATATTTCGCTATATTTTGTGGATCCATAAATCACTTGGAAAAAATTGAAATGTTTTAAAACTTTCGTATATATATATATTATACTTAATTATAAAAAATAACAAAAGTTTAAACACAACTTTTCTGACGTAGCATATAAAATACTATCGGTTACAAAGAAATTGATTCTTAAAAGTAAAATTATTTCTTGTTACGAACGCGGCCGTCTTTACATTTCACTTTTTTGTTATATTTTTACAATAACTGCAAAAAATTTCAATAATATATCGTAAATAACCTTCCACAATCTAACCAAAGGCATTTGGTGTAACACTGTAATAACAGAAAATGTACCCAAGACAAGCTGACAGCCGCTTGGACACCAAGAAAAGTAGCCAGAATGTTGCGGGAGGAAATATGACACAACTAAATTCATTCTGAAATTACGGAACGTAAAAAAAAAAAAAAAAAAAAAAAAAAAAAAAAAAAAAAAAAAAAAAAAAAAAAAAAAAGAAAGAAAAATATCGCTAGGTTTTGCAAGATGAATGTGTATACTTTTGTCATTGCATTGTAGGTGAAGCTGTAGAATTTTTTTTACACGACCATGGGTAATTTTTTGGATCAGTCAAGATATTAAAATCAAGTCAAGTACAGCTGTGTGGAAAATTGTATTTTTATACGATCCTGGGAATCGGTTTTTAATGTGCGTTATGGTTCGAAACTTATCGTTTTACAAGTAGAAATGTAACATAACTTCGTAATTTGACAGTAAATTCACA
>PNEQ01072260.1:0-15448 GCA_003012365.1 Medauroidea extradentata
CGACCACGGCCGAGCGTAACCGAAGCACATTCTTGACGTCGGGAACGGAGAGGGGGGGGGAAAACGTCTCGAGTTCATTAGGACAACACACGGCGGCTCACAGATTCAAATTCACCAATCTTCTGGGAGAAAGCAGAGTCAATGTTTATGCATTCACGGCTTGTTATGTATGAGGACTGGGCGGAAAGGCCAGTACAAGAGGAAGGGGGTAGCGCCAGAAGCCAGAATTCATATCTGCCCTGGTGATAGAGACTAGTTGCAGCCATGAGTAACACCACCAACTCATCTATAACGTTTTCATTACTGTTAGTAGAAGGCTCGACCAAATATTGTCCAGTATGTGACAATGGTTACATAATGTGTCACAAAAAGAAGTCAATTGTTTCACCAATCTAACAATGAGGAGAAATAAGAAGCTTTCATGATACAATGAACAAAATTACATTCATAAGCCAACGTCACACACTCAATTTCAGTGTTGATACAAATTATGAAGTAGTGCATACTTAATGCTACACAAAGTATAACTCCGACTTCTTGATCAATGAGTCAATAGTGCATACAAGCTTTCTCACTACGAACCATGCCAGCTTATAGACTGTATTACTCCATAAATAAACCACACAATTTTCATAGTTTCTCGAGTTTAAAAACATGATTGCTACTTGGTTTATCACTCTAACAAAAAAAAAAAGTAAGTTAATAATTTATACACTTCAAATTTTCTCAAAATCAACTTTCTCAGCAAATAAGTTATTATGTCAACTCACATGCATTATTTTCAAAAACCAAATTAGTGTTTCTCATAAGATGAAACATTTCAATAAATTTTATAGATTTTCCATGTTAAAACAGACAGGTACATTTACGTATGAACAGTTTATTTTCCAACATGAAGCAATTATAAAAATGTTTACTGTGACATAAATGTTACATGCATTCAAGATGTAGCTGGTATGAGCAATAAGAAAAATAAACTTGTAGGGTGACAAGGTCACACAAACAAGTGTGAACCAGAAAACAAAGAGCTCTTTGTGCTGGTCTCAATTACTATGATCATGTGTCAATACTTGCAGTTCAATCAATAGTGGAAATATGATGCAAAAATGGATAAATATTATAGATTGCATGTGATAATGTTATTCTGACGCTAAATACACACTATCTGTGACAAATCATTCAATATTTGTTACACACAATTGGTCACAAACACATTTGGGCCAATGCCCCCAGACTCCGCAGGTGAGTAACGTAAGTTGTGCTAGAACATCAGAATGTTCATAAAAAAGATTGGTGCATGGCAGTACACCGAACCACGGAACATGCATGTGCTACTGTGGCAACAAAGTGTAAGGTTCAGCAGCTGCGTCTTTACAGCTATGCATGAGCTGGCATGCGATGGGTGGTAGGCCAAGTAATGAACATTGGGTTGTTCATTTTAGTAAGTAGCAGCCCTCAATATGTCCACCACAGAACCAGAAATTATATAACTATGGAACCCAAGTGCACAGCAGCATTGTTAGAGTGAGTGCATGCACACAATATAATGCAAATAACACCTTTGCACATGTGCTTATTGAGAAATATAACAATAAGCAGTCACTGGTCTACAACTGTAATTGTAATCTGGGAACCAAAGCAAAACTTTCCCACAGAGAAGAAAAATTTAAGCAAGTAAACAAATATTAAAGGGTACACAAAATGATACAAAAAATTCTAAAAAAGGAAGCTTAAATAACCAATGCAATAGGATAGCAAAACAATAGATATAAAAAATCATAATGGAATATATAATGTCCAATATCACTGAACATCAAGTTTATAACAGTGGAAAACACACTAAAATGTACACCAATTATCAACAAGATGTAGTAATTGTTACAAAATCAAAATGTTTACAAAATTAAATTTTTTATAAAAAAATATGTTTACTAAAATATACCGTATTTGCCGGCATATAAGACAACAATTTTTACATATTTTTGGCCCTCAAAAATTGCTACTCGTCTTATATGAGGGTGCAAAAATTTTTGGTAGCCAAAAATAGTTTGAAAGCTAAGCTGTAGAGTTGTATGATGTTTCAAGGAATTACGTTTTTCGTCACAAATGAAAACGAGTGCCCCGTTTATTTTAATAAAATTTACGGTACGAAATTTTGATGAGCGTCATTCATAATAAAGGACACTTCCTCGCAGAGAAGCGGTGATCGATGCGAGCGCATGCCGAGATACTTTGTCTCGCCTGCCTACAACTCTCGGGCGGAGAAAACAAGGATCTAGGTCCGCATGCTTTCATCCTTTGTCTCGCAAGCACAAGACTCTCAGGCGGAAAAACGAGGATCTAGGTACCGTACCACACATTCATGTGTCTGTCTAGCGCTAGGCAGGCGGACAACAGCGCACAGGAATGCAATGACCTTGCAAGCAGCTGTTGTTACCCGGCGTTACCATGTAGTGCGCGGCGTGCCTCCGGCCGGCGTTTCCAAGTCGCGCACACCTGCCGGCAAATGGAGATATTGCCGGCCGCCGACGTGCATTTCCTTGGCTCTTGCCTCTTGGGCGCGCGGAGAGCAGTAGTAGCCAATGTTATTAGTTTATGTGTCTATTATGATGTTTAAATGCCGGTAATAAATGCATTGAAAATAATTATAAACTAAATTTTTAATGTTTCAGGCAGAGGAAAAAAAAAATTTTTCTGTCGGGAATTTCCAAATTAGTAATTAATTTTTTTTTAAGATTTTGTACCTTCAAAACCATGACTCGTCTTATATGCGGGGTCGTCCTATATGCCGACAAATACGGTAGTACTTTTACACAGGAATTCATTCACCTGAACAATATGTTCCAAAGTGTCGAGGATTATGAAGCTGACTTCTGTGGCCAAATTTCCTTCTATGTGGGCATCTGTTTCAACCTCGATACGAGGCCTACCTGGAAGCTCCATGTTGGGACGATATGACATCTGCTCTTTCCGCCAGCGCAATCGGTCACATGGCCATCCAGGAGATGGAGGATTTCGTTCTTAAAAATATAGTATTTAATAAACAGTAGTTTGTTTTCATACAAACATGTATTCTCTCATAATGTAAAAATTAATTTTTATTCACTGAACAGAAAAAATTTACCTAAAGTCAACTATATACGACTGCATGCAACAACTGTCAGTTTTTTATGAAAACCTCACAATATGAATGTAAAATATACTTCTTGAGAAGACCACACTCTTTTTTCCCAAACTGACACAATTATAATTAGAAAAGGCAAGCAATTTCAATATGTAATGGAGAGCTTTTTCAACAAGTTTTCTTAAACAAGTAATTAAAACTCTGATAATGATAATTAAGTGCAACATCCTGATGTGTATTTAATTTTGAAATTGGAGCCTTGCGCTACACAACTCTTCTTTTATGTTCATGTGACATGCCAATCTCACGGGTGTTTTAATATAGGAAACGTACAAAAAGAAAAGTGTTTAAATTACAAAAATAACTTCTAAACTAAATGTTAATACAGGATGATTCAGTGAAATGGGAAGGTTTGAGAACACTGTAGAAAATACTTAAACTGAGGTTGCAGCAATATAATATTACTAAACAGAAGACTGGAATGTAAGCTACTTAAAAGTTTTTCTGCTACTGCCACACAAAATGATGTGTAAGAGTTGTGCCTCATTTTTTGCTGGGCTACTTTGTTTTAGTCAATGTTTTTTTACAACTAAATGTAAGACATGAGTTTTATATCTGTAACTGATGATTTGAAATGGGTGGGTCAAAATAATAAATAATAATTTGAACAGGATGGGTGGTGGAGTGGGAAGGGAATGGAAAGTGAACATTTTTGATGGCCACTTTCAGTGATGTAGAATTACATGCCCCTATTTGGTTGGCGTTGATTTGTGTGCATTAAATGATTATTTTTTTTAAAGGTTGATGCTGATTTTTTTCATCTTTGTTTACGATCATGAAATTGTCTTTGTTGCTAATCTGCTGACTGGATGCTGCTGTGAACTGTTACAAATTGATCTCATTAAAGTGTACTGATGAGTTCCAGGCATCATCGTGTTGCCGATGAACTTGGCTAGAAGTTTTTTGGCTTGAATTTGAGAGATTTTTTGTTTGTCGCTGCATTGAAACCATAAGTTCTTTTTAAGGATTTCCAGCACTTTCCTCTGATCTTCTGCAAACATTTTGTACTGGCCTTTCCGCCCAGTCCTCATTCATAACAAGCTGTGAATGCATAAACATTGACTCTGCCTTCTCTCAGAAGATTGGTGAATTCGAAACTGTGAGCCGCCGTGTGTTGTCCTAATGAACTCGAGACGTTTTCCCCCCCCTCTCCGCTCCCGACGTCAAGAATGTGTTTCGGTTACGCTCGGCCGTGGTCGGCCGCCTTCGTGCCTCCTCCCCTCCTTTCCCCACCTCCCGGCCGTTTGCCGGGTGGAGAGTTGCATGAGCCGGGCCACTCGTCTCTACGCTTTCGTTCGATGCGTGTGTCCGCTCGCCTCGAGGCCGTCACTGCACCAGAGCCACGTCTTTTTAGTAAGCTGGTAAGCTTTCTCTTCAACTCCTTGTCTTAGTTTAATTATTATCTAGCTCTGATTGAATTAAATTATACCCCAGCCTAGGCGTAGCTTGCTAATTGTTGGGGATCGCAACCCTCGTTCCTGCCTCTGCTCTGCTGCTGTGAAATAATTGTTAGGTGCCATCACCATGTTTAGAGGTTAGCCCCGATAGAGGGGTAGTGATGGTACAATTTTTAGAATGCAGCTATACATTGGGCATAAGAGAGATCAATGTTCGAACATCTTATCAGTTAAGTATACATAGTCCAATCTACACAGAAGCATGCACACATACATTAGCACCCAGCTGACCAACATCCATCAACCACGTTACACACATCCCTACTGCTAGTTCTAGGCATCCAAAACAAGGTATGTTCATGGTGAACATTACACATTCTCACTTTTACTGTTAGGCACCCATGGTGGACTCTAAACAAAAGTAGTAGGAAATAATTAGGTTGGGTGGTTCTGTACTTCAGAATGGCACACACGTACTACAGGGGAAGACGTATTTACTATCCAAGAAGGTGTTACGTAACATTATTCCAATTATCTATAATCTAGCTATGGATGAAACAAAATAGTATAAGAAGGCTGTGGGTTCAGAAGAGAGTTTCATATTATTGAAGATGCTGGCTAGATTTCATCTGACCAGACACTACTAATAGCCCAGTAAATGAAGGTCAAAAATCGCCCGTTGTCGCAACTAATTCTGGGAAAGCTGAATTTTTGTCAGTTGTTCGACCCTTATAAGAGATGTATTTCCTCAAAAGTCCCTGCTTCTCCCCCTTGTGCTTTCCCCACACCCCCCTCGAAAGTTTGAAAAAGTAGACTTTCAAAGAATTGGTTGAAAGTACATGAATAATTGCTAAAATCGGTAAATCGCTGGCGTATTTTCCTGTAAAAAATCAGTTCTTTATTTTTGATCATATAATTTTTTTCTCTAATGTTAATAATTTAAGCATTATAAAATCATAAACATAAGAAAATTACATTTTTATATTCTGAATTTATACTTATCGTTCTGCAGTTTTTTAAATAATGAAAATAAGCAAAAACACTAAAAATATATTTTGTAGCACATACTTTGAGCTTTAAAATGGCATATCAGTTATTACAGGGAATATATTGGCTACGTCTGGGGAGGCGAGAATGTGATCGCGTGTGTGGCGGCTTGAGTGTTCGAACCTCCTATGTTTATCTTCCCAGCTTCCCTACAAACCCCTCTAGTAACAAGATTGTTACTTTTACTGTGCATCACTTAAGTATAACAATTAAATCTTAAATGTTAAAATTTAATATTTATCTAACAGTAAGGTCATTATTAAAAAGTTGGTACAGTGAACCCTCGATAACTCGGACCTCGATGTCCCGGACTTTGGATAACTCGTACAGAATTTCAAAAAACAAAATTAATTTTAATTAAATAATTTTTTGGTCAAAAATCATAAGAAAATTGTGTCTGCCTCATTTAAATCCATCACGTTTTATTTAAATAGAGTATTAAGCTTTAAACGTAGTTGCTCATCTGTATTTAGTCTTTAATTATTCCACCGTAAAATATGTGGCAAGTTCCGTGTGGTTAAATGTTGCTAGCAAGGTGAGCGAGTAGAGATGCAACTCAGCAGGTGGACCTCCCTTCTTTATCTTTCCTCCCTCTTCGCCGCGCAATCCAGACATGCACGTGCGTCATAAATAAACATTTCAGTATGATGCTGGTGAATTGGACGGTAACTATACGTTACAATGGCACGTAAAGGAAAAATTATTTTATTCTGGTATGTGCGATAAATTCAAGATTACAAAACAATTTGTTCCGGACATTAATAAAAAAAGGTAATAGCCATTGGTTTGCATTGCAATGTAGGCAAGGTGGTGAGAGGGTTTTACGGCCCTTTAAAGACGTCTTACAAGCCAATGAGGGTGAAGTGAGGTGAAAGAACAACATAACATTCATGCCCGAGCAAGGATTCGAACCCAGGGCCTCTCGCAATGTAAACTGGCACCTAACCCATTACGCTAGAGGCCAGCGCGATATCGAAAAAATACAGGGCTTAATAAATTATTAAAAAAAGGGGGGGCAGAAAGGGGCATTTGCCCTGGGCCGCACATTCTAGAGGGCCTCGATTACAATGATTGGGCTTTTATTGAGTTCCCATTAACGTTGATGGTATCTGTGAAAAATATTATAAGTGTAAAGTGTGTGTTAAGACGTCACTGATCTATGACGACACAGCCAAGGTAAGGTAATATGGAAGGAGGCCTACAAGCGCACGTTATCACTTAAACCACAGCCGTGACTTCAACTAAACAAAAAAAAAAAAAGGGAGGAAAGGTAGACTGAGATTTACGTTTCTCCTGGCCTAGTATTCTAACAAAGAGGCGCTGATCGTTATTTCCCGATCAAGATGTCAATTCCGAGAAACTTAGAATAACCCACAGGAATCGTTTGGAATGGCTGAATGATACATATCTGGAGGAGACGGTAAACAAATAGCACATCAGTACAAGAGAGATTGTGGTGTGATGTGTAGAACTGCAAGTCACAGCTGACAAGCTGACTAATCTCATTTCTGTTACATATAGTAATTTAGATACTTGTCCGATACGTAACAATTAATGGTCTTAAATGCATTGTTTTAATAATTTTTTTGCTTTATTTTTGTCATTTTTACTCACATTTAACTCAGTTGAACGTGATAAGAGTTTTATTGGTTTTTAGTGTGACAACTTGTGTAAGAATAAAGCTGTAAATTACATGTTTTATGATTCAGCTTATATGGATAAAATGAAATTTTAAAAATCCTAAGTGTTAAAATGAGTTCACATATTTCCGTACAGTGATACAAAAGGATTGTTAATTACAGTACCGTATCTGCTCTCGTATAAGAGGAAAAATATTTTTGTGTCATCGGAACTCTGTAAGAGATGAGCGTAATTATCAGGCAAGCAGCTGGCAGGAGACACTGTGACATGCTGATGTTAAGCAATTTTTCACGTAAACATCTCGTGAGTTGCATGTGGTCACGTGCGGTGTTTGCATTGCTGTTGAGACTGTACCGGTTGACCTTGACTACTTCCGCTCGCGCTCTACCTCCCTAGCTTATCTCCAACAATTATCTTTCAAACACACGCACGCGCATAGACTGTCGCCAGCCAGACGAGAGAAGGGGGTGAGAACTTTTATGTGGTAGAAGGGTGCCTTGGTGACAGATTCTAGCACAGATAAAAAAAAGATCAGCCAGAAGTAGCATAAAAATAAATAAAAAAGAATCTGCCGGCCCAGGTTGTTTGGCATTCTTTTATATTTCTCCACGTTACAGTGATAATTTCCCCACTAACCCCTCCTGTAAATTGATACGTACAAAGCAGTATATATTGCCACCTCTTTTGTTTGTAGAAATGATAGCGTACTGATTTCCTCCCGTTTCTTGTGATTAATGACTGATTACCCCTCCTCCCCGGACGCCCCTCGATAACACGGACAAATCGTAACTCGGACAGCTTCTCCCCCCTTTTAGTCCGAGTTATCAAGGGTTCACTGTATGTTCATTCATAAACTACACAATGGTATTTAAAAAATATCATTTTGGCTTTTAACATGTTAGGTCTCAAATTCTGTGGCCTATGAAGATATTAGGATAAAGGGCAGATTCCTAGATTTCAAACTTGAATCCTCTTGCAAGGACACAAGCCCTCTCACTGCAACCTCTTTTTCAAACTGCTACGATGACTGTGAATTTTTATTGAAAGTATGGTTTCTGATATTTTAATCTGACAAGTCAAGCGGCTTTTTGAGTATGTGTTTGAACCTAGGTAGCAAGAAAGGGTTACGCGGTACGCAGACCACACGTGCATCTTATCGCGTCTCGTTAGTAACATGCTAAGTCAGCATGTTGAAAAGGGGGGTAACAGCAGGCTACACAATCTCATCTTATCTTGGCGATAGCGTAAAGATGGGTTAGGGATAGAACTGCAGGTTGGTTCTGCAGGAAGTTGCAGTGCTTGCAGTGGCCGTCAGCTGCGTTGTGCCTCAAGTAAATTTGGAGATTGTTTAATTACTTGAACCAGTTTCAGTCAACGGTGATGTATTCTGGTTTAATCTGATCAAGTTATATTATTCTGATAATAAACTGTACATTCAAAATTTAACTATTTCATTATAATTACTGTGATTTTTGATGGGTACCCTCCATAGCTAACAACTGAGAAGAACAGTAAAAAAATCTGCTAAAACTCATGTAACACAAAATTTGAGACAACTACGAAAAGTATCACGAAAAAGAAACTTTTCTATCCAATATGAATAACAAACAAAAGTAAAATTGTAAAACTGTGTGAAGTACTTCGAAATATGAGAATTAGTTCATACATAGCCGAGGAGATGCTGACTTAGACATTGTTAAAACCGGAATTGAACATCTCAACAAATTCAGTGCAGTCATAGGTGTAGGAACCGACACAGATTTTCTGGTACTGCTTGTAACACTTGCACCTGAAAACAACTCTCTGTTCTTTGGGAAGGAAATCTGGGATAAAAATCCTTCCGTTGTTTGTAATGACATACGAAAACTAGTCTGTGTTCTGTGTGCACAAGCATATCAGAAAGACACCTTTTATATGCCTATGCAGTTACAGGTTGTGACACAACGTCGTCTTTTTTTTTGTTTGGGAAAGACAAAATCTGTTGAGGTGATCAAAATGGTACCGGTACCACTAGTAAAACTTCAAGCAGAGCTACTTTTGGAAAAAGATGCACCTTCCGAGGATGAATTTGATAAATGAGAGACATATATATTTGAAATGTACAGGCTCAGAAAATATTATAATCTGAACAATGCTCGCTACTACATTTTTACACCTACGCCACGGAAATCAGCTTTTAAAAACTGTAACTTTGTTTTGTAGAAATTACCCCCAACATCAGAAGCAGCTCACCAACATCTATTACAAATTTACCTCCAGTTACAATACTGTATTGGCCGTACACTTCCGCCTACAGACTGGGGTTGGAGGCACTGGTACATAAAGGAAAATGGCTGAAAAAAGTAAAGTTTTAAAACCGGTTCCCAGTGAAAAATCCTTTGCCCCTGATGACTGTCAGTGTCTTTTTTCCTGCAACTGTGAAACTCTATGTGGTACTTTTGCAACTGCAGAAAATCCAGTCTAAGTTGTTCTGCTGTGTGTGAAAATTGTAATGATTTATTGTGCATCATTTCTCCCAATTTAGACGAGGAAACTGTATGTCAACAACAGATGCAAACGAGGTAAACAAATAATCATTAAAGTCCATTTGTAAAACATAAATTATAAATTGCTTTATAATTAGAGGCAAGTGGGTAGTGCTATCAAGTAGCCGCACTGTTTATCATTGTTTAGCTATTGCATACGAGTGAATTTTGTATACAGTCCATTTATTAATCATGCAATGACATCAAATATAATACTTAATCGTTACAAAATTTAGATTACTTCTGACACAATTTTTTGAAAATGATGAACAACTTTTTATCATATTTAAAAAGGTATTTTCTCATATTTCTTGTCATACACTTAATGAACTTAAAAAAAAAAGTTTCTAATGTATTGTGTGAAACTGCTTGTTTTGCAAATACTGTATTACATATCTGAGAACAAGTAAAACAGTGAGCACATCACTTAGAAATACACAACTTCCTACCTTTCCTCCTCATCATCATTTCACTTCGAGCTGAACCCTGTCCCAGAATAACATCTTCAAGCCTGGACTTTATGTCAGATGTCTTGCAAAAACTTTGTACAGCATTTCGTTTTACAGTTTTCTTTCCCTGAAAGGAATTTCAGATAAAAACATTACACAAATACACACTATAAAAATTTCAAAAAAGGTATGTAACTTATATTACTACATCGACAAAAAATTGAGAAAACGATATGCGTGAAATATAAACAAATTTGCAATGGGAACCAGGTCCCATAAACTAGATTCTCCTCAAACACGAGAGCAACTAGGTGATAAGTCATGTGCCTTTGGAATAAGGCGGTGAAGTGTCCAGAAGACGAGATGGAAAACAGTGATGTAATGCTAAGAGTAGTTTTAGGCATGACCACTGGATTACACGAGAATGTCCAAAACAGACAACTAGAGTGCAGAAAACAAGTTGCACAAGGTGTGAAGCTATAAAAAATACTACAAAGGTGAAGTTTTTTTATGTCTGAAGGCAGCCGACCACAGCCTGCATCAGGCTGAGCTTGTGTGCATTGCAAGCAGCATGGACAGGTGATCGATGAAGTAAATAGTGCTGTAAGAAAAGGCGAATAAGTCAGATACGTTATTTTTAGTGGGTTGTATTACAAGGTGATAGTGTTGTCATGGTGATGAGATCAGGCTGTGAGGCAGCCTCAGATACGGCTTCCGTTCCTGGACTCAGGACATGAAATAAAACTTTGTACAGCGAGCAGAGAAAATAGCCAGAAAATAAATAATGTGCCATTCGATAAGTAATAAAGGTTAGGTTTCCTACACAAAACCACAAAATAAATATTTTTGTATAAAAAAAATAATTTTTTTTATTAAAAATTCCAGAATTTTTATTTAAATACAAAAATACCTTCATTATTCAAATGATAAAAAAATTGTTGATAAAATTCAATACATTAGTTCCTCCAGACCACAAAATAGCAACATTTTCAACCATTTACTTTACACACAGCTACTTACATTCTTTTATTTCTTTTGTTGCGATGGTTAATACCTTTCAACACAAAAGTTTCAGGTTTTTGTATCCACAGGGCATATCTTAAACTACACACTGACAGACAACAGAGAAACTAAACACAAGTTCAATAGTACTATAAACCAAAAAATAAAAAAATCCTGTCAACAGCACTACAACTATATACATGAGATCACCCAAAAGTATTTAACTTGTCAAATGTAACAGATTTATTATTCCATACATCTTACCACAGCAAACTGAAAGTGTCTCTAAGCAAACAGGTTTTCCAAGGTGCGCAATATATTTTTTCTCACACACAATCCTTCCACAGAATAACTAAGAGAATAGAGTGTATAAAATCTTAGCCTGACTTCCATGGTAAAAATGTTCCTAATTGTGATATTCAAATGTTTTCAGTATACTAAAGTTCATACACTCCTCCACCGCTTATCCGGCATGTTCGGAGGATGGAGTGTGCTATATATTTGAATTTGCCGAAAAACAGAAGGAAAAAATAAACAAAATATAATAATTTTGATAAATACAGTAATTGTACCAAAAATAGTGTAATCCAATACTTTCAGTTAAGGTGCTATTCATTATTATTAAAATACAGTGAAAAAAAGTTTGAACACATAAAAACACCAATGTAAATACTACCTACTATGTACTAATAAGACGCATGCAGTGCCTGCGAGTTATCTGCGCGACCATCAGCTGCTCTCCCTCCCCCTTCTGTCCGCGCGCATCTGTCTCATCCTGGGTTGTCGCTCGGTGCTTGCTGACCCATGGATCAGCTGTGACTGGCCGCGCGTAACAACAGCAGTTTCCTTGTTAACATCAACTAATTGCTACTAATCTGTAGATTTTACACATACATATATTTTTATTAATTACAATTAAGTAATTTCCACTAACTGTTCAGCCCTAATAATGTGCTATTTATAATTTGCGTACACTAAGTTGGTACTTAGGAAATGTTTACACAGCAATAGGTATGTATGTAACACGCAAACAAAGTCAGCATTTCGAGTTTACTAAAGTTTGCAAATGGCTCATGTTTATTTACCGGCCTATTCACTATCACTTATGTAGTACAAGTCGCTCGTACCGGGAGTTGTCAAGCCGCTCATGCTCGGTGTTGCTATACCGCTCGTGTTGGGTGTTGCATCACTTGCTTCAGTGCGCATACTTGCAGAGGCTGGCAATTTCGTGAACATATCCGTGAAACGTTGTTGTTTTAAGTGTCTTGGCCTCTCATTTATTAACTGCTTCTGAATCATGTACAAGGACATGATTTGTTGCTCAGAGAAACTGCTTCGCTGCTGCAGACCAGTTATTAAGCGCTCTACATGATAAAGACACTCATCTTGCGTGCTTTTTGCGGCTGATTTTCCGTAGTCATCACTGACACTGTCATCATCATCTTCTTGGTTTGTCACGCCTGTGACAAATACAATTATTTCCTGGTCACTGAAGTGATGAACAACGGGGACAACAATGTCAACTTGAAGCAATTCCTTAGCATTTTCATCACGTAGGCCTAATTCATAAACTTCAGGGTTGGTAATATTTTTGGCATACTGCAACAGCGTGTTCACTGTTATTTAAAAGCCTTTGAAATTATCGATTTCACTTTCTTCGTCGTTGGTCACGTCTGCAAATGCTAAGATTGGCCACAGTTTATGCCAAGCCTTGTGCAAAACTGAGTTGGGTATGCTGTCCCAAGCTATGCCCAAATCACATCAAGTAGATTATATTCTTTCTTTATCTCAGCTACAGTATTTCCGTGATTTAAACTTTCACAGATGCACCACCGTCGAATTATTTTTTTTTTAATGTCAACTAGATCTTCGAAAGACAACAGAATCTATTTTCGTTTTTCAATAAAATCAAAACTCACATTTGTCATTTTAGTAGCTATTGTGCAACACAACATAAAAACAACTGAAATTTACAAACGTGTGTGAGCAAGAAGCGCAGTTACTTCATTGCCCGATATCCAACCTTCCGACAGACTACTTCACTACACGAGAGATATGCTGGTCTTGGTGCGCTGGGATTTACTTACTCGTCTAGGGTAAGGCAGCTGGGTGGGCAATTATGTAACTAAACGGCCCTTATAGTTTAGAGGAGGATAGTTACAGCACACCGGCGCTCTACTGCTCAGCCACTCACCTGCCTGCATCACGCCAACCTCCGTGGCACAGTGGGTTGCGCGCCGGTTATCTGTATGAAGGGTTCAGGATTTCAGTCCCGGACAAGGCGACTGCTTTTAATAAGCATTTCCGACAGAAAAAGTTATACATGTATTCATACATTCGTCTCTAATAACCTTGGCTGCTAACGGAAAAAGTAAAAATATTTTTTAAATTAAAAAAAAATTTAAAATAAATTTTAAAATGGCTGGCAGATGTGTGCAGGATAACTGAATGTTGGATAAGTGGTGGAGGAGTGTACCATTTAATAAGCTCATTTTTTCATGGTAGTAACATTCTTACATATACATGCCACAAAACACATATCTAAACATATTGCAACAAAAATTCTACCTGATTGTTTAGTCAAAATGGTGGACCAGATATTACCCATGGTTATAAAACAACCTAAGTAAATGTAAATTTATTAACTAGGCATTACGTATTTATAATGAGTGAGTAATGGGGAAGTTCACATTAAGGAACACAAATTGTCTGTAATATGGGTGGAAATCCAGTTCAGAGATAACACCCCATAGCAGCCAGCTAGGCTGGAAAAACAAGGTAGGTAAGTGGGATTTACATCTTGTCGACAGCAAGGTCATTACCAACACAACATAAAATCTTTGTCATGTTTCAGAAATATACCACATTTCCCCACGCAATTGTTGCCATCGCATAATCGTCGCACCAAATTTTTAAGTTCAGAAAACTGTTAAAAACGTTTTCACTGGGTAATCGTCGCATTGCTGTTTTGTTCACGATTCTGCGCCATTTTGATGCTCAAAGTCGAAGCATCTAATGAGTTGCAGATACTTGGCAACCAAGTAGTGTTGGCATCTTGGCAACAGTGCGCCATGTATACTTCCGCCCGCATTGGCAGTGGGACATCTCTAAAATATATCAGTGATACATGTCTCAAATGCTGCAGTGTACTATAACTGGATTAATTACAAATAAAACAGAAAGAGTTGTGCACAAGTACTCACAGGATGGTACTTGCAGATAGAAACACACACATATAGGACGAACACATTTCTCCGCGGACGCGCGGTCACAACGTTTCGCAGGCTACATCTGCTTCATCAGGTGAGTGGAGGCACACTGAAGTCTATTGTCCAGCGGTGGTTGGTAATCAGTACACCTAGTGGCCAGAGGGCGAACTAAGGTGCGGCGGGAAGTTTGAAATAAGTGTTGAGAGCAATAAAAACTATATGTTTGTTTAGTAATAAGTATTAACCGCTGTTTGTGCACTGTTTATTTTTTTGGAAAGGTATGTTTACTTTCTTTTGTTTTGCCGAGTCAGTGTTGAAGTATCAATATGGTGGAGGGCTGTTCTTTTGTGTCGTCTGTAGATGATGTCTGTTTTTTTTAGTAATATAGGTGCACTGTTTAGATCACTGCGTGTTTTATTTCAACTGGTTATGGGCCCAGGACAACTTGCGTGCATTTTTAGCTGAAATACGTTTGAATATTAGTTTGTGTTGTTTATGCCTGACGGGCCATTGTTTGTTATTGATATTTGCTTGTTGAAATGTAAGCTGTAAATGTTCCCGTGAAGTTGGTGTCGGAAAACAACTGGAGCACGTGGAAATTCCAAACTAAGGTATCTTTGAAGGCAAAAAACGTTTATAGCATAGTTTCAGGTGATGAACAGAAACCGCAACCAGGTAATGACAAGCTGCTAAAAGAATGGTTGGTTAGGGATTCCAAGGCCCAAGATATCATTGTGTCTAGACTTGATAATGGTCCAATCTCTTACATACTCAATTGTGAAACAGCTGCAGAGGTTTGGAATAAATTACTCACTGTGTACGAAAAAAAATCTGAAGTCAGTATTCATTTGCTTCACCAAAAATTTTTCAACTTGCATTATAAGGGTGATGGCATTTCAAAATTTTTGTCTGAAGTGGATGAGTTGGTTAGTCAAATTAAACAAACTGGTAAAAACGAAGGAGTTGATATTTCAGAAACCATGGTTATGACAAA
>PNEQ01072261.1:0-15448 GCA_003012365.1 Medauroidea extradentata
ATTTTACAGAGGAGGGGTTGTTGCAGACAGAACTGGGATCACGTGGCCAGGCTATGAAGATAAGAGTTTCTCGACTAATGGTCACTCTCTTTGTTATTTTACAGAGGAGGGGTTGTTGCAGACAGAACTGGGATCACGTGGCCAGGCTATGAAGATAAGAGTTTGATGGCTAATGGTCACTCTCTTTGTTATTTTACAGAGGAGGGGTTGTTGCAGACAGAACTGGGATCACGTGGCCAGGCTATGAAGATAAAAGTTTCTCGACTAATGGTCACTCTCTTTGTTATTTTACAGAGGAGGGGTTGTTGCAGACAGAACTGGGATCACGTGGCCAGGCTATGAAGATAAAGAGTTTGATGGCTAATGGTCACTCTCTTTGTTATGTTACAGAGGAGGTGTTGTTGCAGACAGAACTGGGATCATGTGGCCAGGCTATGAAGATAAGAGTTTGATGGCTAATGGTCACTCTCTTTGTTATTTTACAGAGGAGGGGTTGTTGCAGACAGAACTGGGATCACTAGGCCAGGCTATGAAGATAAGAGTTTCTCGACTAATGGTCACTCTCTTTGTTATTTTACAGAGGAGGGGTTGTTGCAGACAGAACTGGGATCACGTGGCCAAGCTATGAAGGCGGGGGTTTCTTTGACTAATGGTAACTCAAATCTTTAATTACTGGAGAACACACATTCCAGTATGCTTGCATATTCACCCACCTCATCACCATCACATCATCATACAAATGTGGGACTGAGACAAAGCAATTAATATTAATGTTAACTTTAAAAAATATATAGTTCTTATGCAATTTCAATACAAATGATAAAACAGCACAAAAAAATATTGTTTTCATTTTGAAGTAACAGACAATCTAAAAAGTTATATGTTCCACTAGTAAAAATATTATGTCAATAAATTGCGAGTGAACATGATTTATAGACTCAAACTGAATTCATCAAAGATTAAATGCACAAATCACTTTTTAAAAATTGGACCACCTGCAATACCAAACTATATTTTGTTACAAACACACACGCATTTAATTACATATAAAACATGCATGTGCAAGAGTTATTAATGCACACTTACAAACAACTTCAAACCCCTGACCTGGGTACTCAGAAAGCCCGAATAGAAATATTGATAGGCACAATTGTGCACCTACATTTCATTTTTAACCTTCACCAATAATATAAAAAATCATAATACAATAACATTTTCACAACATACAGGAAATGAATAAAATCAAACAGTATCTGAAAATTAGTCATGGACTACAACTAACTGCACAATGATAAAAATTGAATTATTACTAAAGCAAAGCTTCCCCACTAAAGTTCCACCTAACTATTCATGCCCTGCTCATACATTTCATTCACATTACTAACACACAACAGACTATCCACTCATTCACTGCTCATACAACTCATTCACATTACTGAAACCAAAGTTCTTTTAAAAACTTTAATGACAATGTTATGAGAGATGATAACAACCCTTGTATGCAAAATTCACACTTTTTTTTTTACAAACAACAAGTTACTTGAAAAGATCTCAATAATTTTAATGTTTTATTGCTGCAAGTTCCCTAATTGTCACATATTTACCTCAAATAACTACAGGTAACACTGAACATACGAATGCAAGAGGATGTTAGAAGTGTACAATGTGTTGCAAAACAAAGGAAGAAGGTGAGGAAGCAGCGTAGCTTCTCCAGGAACGGCAGGTACTGGTGGGGTGTCAGTCGCAGGGGCAGAACTTCTACAGCTTCTGCCTCTTAACCGACTCCTGGTCACTGCTCTCTCCACTGTCATCCTCGTCCGCATGCAGGGGCTGTACCGGAGGAAAGTCCGGGATCTGCTCACGAGGGGGTGGCCCCTGCGGGTTCCAACCCCCCGAGGCAGGGCGCACCGGAGAACCGGACGACTTGGGAGTCACATGGCCTGCCTGCACAAGAACATTCACACTCACCACACTGCGGTATTGTTTCAGCTCTCATTCATTCCTACCTCGTAGGATTTCATTATTCACGCTGACAAAGAGTCACCAGGCTGTAGGTATAACACATTTGCCTCATATACAAGCTGTTAGAAATACATGCATCAAACACATTATTCACACATCTTACACAGGATTGTTAAAAAAACAGCTAACATTTATAATGTGTTTAGCGAGGTCCTTAGAGCTAGTTACAAATAACTTTTACACAAGGGCATGAACTGGGAGAGGAATCAGCCACAGCCAATGTTAAGATACACTTCCAGTATATACGTGAAATACTTTTACGAAGCCATGTTAAACCAAATTAAGGATGGCTAGAGCATTGAATTAAACACAGGTCTTCCCAAATGTGAGTCCAACATGTTACTGTTATACCGTAAAACTGGGTGAATAGAAACAAAGTTAGAAATAAATTCCTAGTTGACACCTTTTTCTTGAAAAAATTATAATTATTATAAAACTACTGTCTGTAAACTGTTTTAATTTGCCTACTTAAGAACATAATTTTAAAACAAAATTAATACCAAAAGTGTAGCTTTAAAACTGTGTTTCTATTCACCCCAGTGTTTCTAATAACCCCATTTTACAGTACCACCTCACAACACAAAAATTAATTTTATTTACTGTTAACATAAATACAGCTATGCACTTTACCAAATGTTACGCGTGCTGTCGTGTGTGTTAAGATGGCAATTGTGTCTGAAACCAGACTGTATTAATGGCTGACGTGGCGGTTGTGGTTAGCTACGAAGGTTAAAGCTCGTTGGCTACGAAATTCTTTTTTATGTGTACGAGGTGATAAGTTATCGTAACAAACGTTTGATGAGAACGAATTTTATTGAACAATTAATTATTTAAATACTTTTATCACAACTTTGTAACATTTTCCTGTGCAGTTTACAAACAGTGAATTAATGCACCACACTTTTCCGCAGTGTTTTACAAGTCTCCCTTCACATCAGTCGGCTGAAAATGTAATAAAATTAAGTCCAAAATAAAAAAATTCCCGTTAAAAAAAATTTTTTAACAGTTTTTGTTGCAATGTAGTTCATAAAATAATAAAGTTGTTATATGTTGATGCCAACTTGTGAAATATTAATATTTTAGTAAGCACTAAAATTCTTTTAGCGTGCGTGGTTGGTACTCATAGTAAGATTAGCCACCCCCACCACTCTAAATTCGACCATCAAATAAGGAAGTTGCTATAACATGTGAGTGACGTCTCTGTCGCCCTTATGTACTCTGTGCACGGAACTACGTGCAATTATTCGCTACCGACCGTACAAACAATAATGCAACTGTTGTTAAAGTTGAATTATATGCAGTAACGGCTAGTGATTTTTTTCAAAGGTTAAATCTTTAGTGCTCACTTTATTCCGAATGACTTATGATAACGTTCTCTGTGTAACATTCTTTTTTTTTTTCTGGGGTTGGTAACCGCCAGCTAGATTCAACTGGTATAGTGACGTCGGAGAGGTTGAGAGAGGGACTGAGTTGGTAAGAGCGGAAGAGAGAGAGATGGCTCGGTGGGCGATAAGTGCTTAGAGGCAGGGGGAGGACGCAGCCAATCGGAGTCCAACAACAGAGAAGGCATGATGCTGGCAGGAGGTGGTGTGGAGAGTTGCCAGCTAAGTACAACTGTTTATTTCTCCTGTTAGGCAGGAAGGTTCTGGAAAGAGGAGTATCCTCTTGCTTTTGTACAGAACAGTATTTAAGGTCGAGTGATATAAAATGAGAAGCGGACTTCTTTACTAAAGCTTGTCGCATGAGGAAGCCTGTTGGTTGGGCATCATTAGAGGTTGGACTATTGCGTGATTCAAGCTTGGGCTTATTGTTGGTTGTTATTATCAATGACCTGTAGTGAGAAATATTTACCTTGTTGTTGCAATGTTTTTGTTTTGAATTCCCGATAGGTTGAGTTCATGATGTAGTACAATGTCTTATTTGAAAGAATATATATTTTTTTTCTGAGTTACCTACTGCTTGTTTATTTACTAATGTAGGTATCTTCGCCCTTTACCAGTTTTCTCACCTCATGGCAAGTAATTTTTTTTTGTCTGATCATAGTTTACAACAATAATTATGTTAATTATCTTTCACAGTATTGTAATAACTCGCATCAATTAATCTTGTTTATGTAAACCTAAGTAACAGAATGTTTACGAGAGGGTAGATTAGCAATGTTTCAATGTTAGAGTAACTAATAAATGTCTGAAAAAGAAAATCCCCTTTCTTTTTCTTTCTCTAATTAAACAATTCTAGTAAACCGTCTGCCTTTCACCCCAAGACTTTGTTTCTTTTTCTGACCTTTGAAGTTGAGCACCAAGAAGAAAGGAAATAGAACTGTGACAGCTATTGATCAAGTCTGGTTCTCTAAGTTCCCTATTCTCTGCTTTCCCTCCTTCTTGTAACCTCTCATTAGTCAAGCCATAAACACCCCTCCCCCTCAACATAAGTCTAAGACTATCTGAAAACCACGTCATCCCTTATTCCTCACACTCTGACAGTTGTTACTAGTTAGTATAGTTAGGGTTAAAGGTATAAGACAAGGAGTGTACATAGATAAATGTAGCTGTTAATCTGTCTAACCTCAAAAGTATTTTGCTACTATGAAAGTGACACGCATTAATATAGTGTCCTTGTTTTGAAAAGGACACCGTGTGTGAAACCAAACTGTAGTAATGGCGGACGTTATATTTGTTGTTGTCATTGTTGTGATATTGTTCTAACGAGCAAATACAGTAATATAGTATAGAATTACGGACATTGGACCTGCATAAATTCATTATTTTATATTTATGCCAAACACTATTCAACTTTTACACCTGAGATAAAATGTAATTTCCCCAATTAAAATAAATTGTAGGTCCCATAGTTTCAGTATAATCACCTATCAACGGCGTGGCCAGGACTTTAGTTGGGGGGGGGGGGGCAATAGTCACCCGTCTCCCAGTATTGAAGCAAGGGGGTCTGGGGATCTTCCCTGGGAAAATCTGGATTTCAAGGTGCAAAATGATACTATGTTAGAACTTTTCCTAGTAGAAATGTATAAAAAAAATTTAACAAGTCATGCCACGTTTTTAATTGACTTTTTTAAAGTAATTTTTTATAATGTTAGCAGTAACTTTTAAAACTGTCGTAGAGTGTCTCTAGAAGTTTTCTAAAAACACGTTTTTTTATAACGATTAACGATAGATTTTAACTGTTATATATTAGGTGTTGGTACCTTATATAGGTGTAATCTCTTTCTAAAAATCTTTTAATTTAACTTATTTGAGAAATGCAATACTTCTGGCCTGAATGAACGGAAGAAAAGCCAGCATTATTTGCCATCGGAAGTTCACGCCTAGCACATGAACTGTGATATATACTAACGTGTCACACGTGTTTTGTTTTACACAGAACTGCCGAAATTATTACCAGTATCTTTACATATTAAAATAAAACAGAGTGAAAATATGCACATATTTGTAACACCTTTTAAATGGATGTAACTGCGTTTTGAAAACTGACGTATCTGAAAAAAAAATAACACCCAAACTTGTAAAATAGAACAGTATTTGTTTGACTTTATGCCTTACGTTTCACCATGTAAGGTCACATAAATATGTTTTTCGAACATCTTACCGGCAGGTTGTTGGCAAGACAGTAACCATACACCAGAAGGAACAAGCTTATCGCAGACAACAGAAGTTGAATACAAGACTGCAGCGAAATATCTGCATGCCTCTTTAGTGCTCTGTTCATGACGACTACATTATTTATGAATTCACCTGTCACGCCTGTATTACCTACCTATTAATGGCTTCCAGTGGATAAATCAGCGTGTTTAGAAAATTTGGCAAAAACGCACACAAATAATTTAAATTCGCAACACAATAATTTTGCTGTCAAATTCTTGCATCTCGCATAAACATGAATACAACTACGTGAACTGAACCATTCGTAGAAACTGAGTATTAATATGGATTTGTGTTTTTTGTATTGTATGAGCGAGAATCATTTACTTTTGATTACATTTACATGGGTAATGTAGCATTGCAAGTCAAGGGGTTTTATTTTACTGGAGGATTTGTATTTTATGTAATCTTAATTTTATAATATAATATTTAAAATTGTAACTTTTATTTCAGTAGACTCTGTTCTGGAAGGGGAGAGTAGAAACGCAGTTCTTTGTTTCTCGTATGTTCTAGATAGGGTGTAATGTGTGCTGTTATGGCCAGGTGGCCTTGGTAGGTGGCAATAGCTTTGTTTTTCTTTTTATGTTCTGGTTTTTTTCTGTGGAAGTTTTGGCGCCGTTTGTTGTAAAAATTTTGTTGCCATACCACATGTTATTCATATAACAAAAACTGGTTTGTAAACACCGATTTCGCTGGATTTCGTGTGCTATGTCTGTAGTTTTTATTTAGTTAATTTAATATGTTACGTTCTATTGAAGAGCAAAGTCATTATTTGTAGGTTTGCTAATTTTTGATTGTGAAGTGGGGATAAAAAAAAAATCACAATTCCCAGCAAAGCCCTGAAATAAAATAAAGAGTTCCTGTACCTTAAAAAAAACATAACATATAAAAGAGATAACTATACAGAATAAAGTTAAGAAAGAATATTAAAATTCACATTTTTCTCACACAAGAGAAGGAAAAAAATACAAAGGTTGGCCATTCTGTGGTTGCAAACAAGAAATTTCCCTAATTTGACATATAATAACATTGAAGTCTTATTTACGTGTACTGTTTACAAGTACATGTTCCTCGAAATGAAATGTATTTTCGAAAAGAAGTTTTGCTAATCACATTGTTACTATGCAGCAAATTATTTTTTAAGCCCTGCCAAGTTTGTTTTTATGTTCGTCAAGTTGATGCTTTAATTAAGCTATAAGAACTTCAAAAATGTGTCCGGCATAAAGCACTGAGTGGCCACTCTGTACTAGTACTTTATTTACTCTATGCCTTGGGCAGTATGAACTAGGCAGGGCCGTCTGATCTTGCTGGCATATGCGCAGAGCGCGCCCCAGTCTGGCGAACCCAGGAAGAAAGGGGAGGGGGGAGGAGGTGTCTGGCATTTGGCAAACTTGTGGGCTGGCAGGCTTGCAGCTCGTACAGTGCGCCACGCTAAACTGCACTAACGACAGATGCAACTTGTCACTCAACTCGCTCGTTTCGCAACATCACTGCAGTAAATGTTACCAAATTTTAATGATCTGGCCTAAACACCATGGTGCTTCCAAAAAAAAAAAACTTTTAGCATTTTTCCTACGCAACTTAGTTAGTAAAAAAAATTCTAATAATCTAACTACATTTTCACTCAAAACCCAGTTAAAACGCACAAAAAAAATGGCCTAAAGAAGCATGTTTCTACATATTGATGGCCTATTTCTAATACCACGTATCTCCAAAAAGTAAAATATTGAGACTCGTGGTATTAGAAATAGGACATCAATATACAGAATTTTTAAACCTATTACGCTAAAGAGAATAGTTTATTTGTAATATTCTGCCATAAAATCACCTCAAATAGCGACAGTTTTCTCGAGGTGGAATGATAAGTTTTAGATCTTGCTTCCTCATGCCTAGTTGTTACAGGAAACAATTTTTGCAGCCTATTATCCACACAAATTACAGCATACTTCATACCAAATTATAAATTGATATCAACTTAAAATACAAAGTAAAATAGAAATGACATTGTTATTGATTATTAAAGAACATACTTTAAAGCCGAGCACTTTACCGAACCATATAGCAGAGAAGTGAAATATGAAACTCACAGACGAAACTTGATTTTCTATCCAGCCACCACTATAACTATTTATCAAATATGAATGATTTTTTTTTACTGGACGTCCTTTTCAGATACCTTCAAAATCTGTCTCATTTATGATTCCATAGTAGAAGAGACAGAAAACAATAAACAAATGTATCCTCGCTATACGTATTTCATAATAGGGGAAACTACCATTAGAATTTATCATTCTATTTCTATTATTTCACTGAATTTATTGAGATATTTAGGCGGCTTTTAACATTTAAGGTCTTACAAGTTACTTTCTTTTGTTTTTTTTATAAATTAATCATGTATAAATACCTTTCATTATATATATTAAAGTCGTTGTTTGAAGTCTCTAACCTCCCTCCTTGTGTATGGCCATTACCCTATATAGGCCGTTCACGATAAAGTGAGCACTGTATAACAAGTTACTGTGACATTTGTTGTAAGAAAAGAACGGACAATGTACTTCAAGTACAAGTAACGGGTATCCACACATTAGTTAAGTGACCATTTAGTTAAAACATGTTTTTGACTTAATATTTTCATTTTCAAATACAATGAGATGTAGTAAAGCTAAAAGTGTAAAAAAAAATATGAACTATAGAGCGTCCCAACCTTATATTGCAGTACAGAGCTTATGGCATGTGCTGTTGCCACATCGCAGCCACACTACCAAGTTCTGGAGGTGAACTACTTCATAATTTTGAGCTTTAAAATATTATATACTTTATTATTCTAGTTGATATTACAATTTTTATAGCATCACACTTCAAAATTTGCAGTTAATGAAATTTTTTATAACTTTAAATAAGAAACAATCCACATACTCTACTGATATTAATAATTCATTACATGAATTGTAACAAACACTTCACTAAGAAATAATTATCACGTATGTTTTAATCATTATCGCTACAGCTGACAAAACGATTGTTTTTTCCAATTTGGTAGCATCTGTCTGAAGACAAAAACGTGGTTGGAGTAGTTGACGTTTATGAGACTGATTATTCAAAACCAATGTCGTATGAGAATTGAAACATATGTATTAATTTTATCACTTTTATGCTTGCTAAGAATACATTTAAAGTGGGATGGGGGGGCTATTTACTTGGACGTTTTTACGTGCCCTCGAACAGCACAAGGCCTAGGTAGTGATAAAGGCAGAAAAGGGGGGGAAGAGTCGGCGATGGCCTTTGTTAAGGCCCTTCCCAGCATTCGCCTAGAGTGATTTGGGAAAACCCATTGGAAAACCGAAGTCAGGATGGTCTGAGTTGGGCATCGAAACCGGGTCCTCCCGAATGTGATGCGAGTGTTTTACCACTGCTGCACCACGCTCGGTTATCAAACAAAAGAGAGTATATTGATGTTCTGCCGTGATGTCAACTTAGGCGTATCACTTATTTCCACTACTTCTTTGATAATTATACCTTAAGGCTACAACGAGAGCATATATAAAACAGTATGTTTACCAGTACTGTTTAATTTTTTTACTGTATATTATGTAGTTTTTCAATACTTAAACATAAAGTTGAAGGTAATTACGAATTTTCGTCAGTCAAAAACTTACCGAAACCACATATATTTTTGTCAAGGAAACAAATTAGACAACGTAGTAAAAACTCATAAACAAACCGTATGAGAGCTTTATTTTTATATTTTCTCTGATTTAGGATTTTAAAAATAGTTGCCATACAAGTAGTAGAAATGAAGTATCATTGCCTTAAATTTGTTTACGAGCATTATTTATTGTTTGTCTTTCCTTCATGATTTAAATTTTTCATGTAAGTTTGATATACTGTGTTGCTATTGTTTCTTTTTATTAGCGTAAATGGTGTGTTTGGAAGATCCTGTTTCTTCTAAAGCTTCCTTAATGTGTTAATAGCATGTGAAAAATACTGGACTAAGATCAACACAATATTTCGCTCCCTTTCTCATAGCCTACCTATATTACGAATTTTTATTGTTTCGCCTTCCATACAAATACATGTTAACAAAAAATTACACGCATGAAATTTTGATTCAAAATCAGTAACATATACGACAAGCTCGGCCGCGAGATCCCATAGTTTCACTACTGAACTACTTTAGGACAAGGGGACAAAGAAAACTGCTGAACAAGGGTAGCCTGTATCTTATTTATTTACCATTCCAGACATAACGTCATAGTTAGCAAAGATAACAGGATTTTTATTCTCTTCAACCAACACTTCGAAGGACACTCAGCTATCTAGTTTATAGGGCGAGTGCGTGACGATAACACGCCGCACATTTTACAGCTATAAACAAGAGAACGGCTAAAACTATTGAGGTGGGGTTGCTTTTAAAAATAGATTCAGCTCATTACGAACAACTTCCTTGCTTGAATAGCAAAAAAGTTTCTCACTAACCAACTTTTTGATGTTTCAGTTTGTTAGAAACTGCACATTATGTTAAAAAAAATTTCGGTACAACTAACAAAAACAAATTTAGCCTTTGGATATTTTCGTTTGCGTCCAGATATATGAAATTATACACCATGAAATTCTGGACACGATTTTGCTTTTGATTTGTAAGTTATGATGTGATATATTTAAGGATAAACGCGTACCTCGGGTGGGATCGGGATAGCGAACTACGCTGTTGATGTGAGTGAAAGGTGCCAGCAATATTCCCCAGGTACTGCACTTCGAGACTCTTAGGCCTCAGGGTGTGGTTTGTTCGGTGTGTTCGGTATCCCACACGCGCGTCGATGTGAGTGATTGAGTGGTGAACGCACGTGAATGGATTAACACACATGACACTGACTATACAGGGACTACACAATTACTGGATGATCTTTGAAAGAACTGTGCAATGGGAGTGCATGACTGGATTCAGTTTCTTAGACGTACTCCATTTCAAATTGAACGACTGTCTTTTATTTGTTTAGTTTTCTTTGACAGTCGTTCAATTTGCAATGGAGTACGTCCAAGAAACTGAATCCAGACAATTACTGGATGTTGGCCCCCAGTACGCCTGATAACTTACGTTGCTTACACTGGCAATATTAGATGTCTAGAAATGAGGTAATCAGTATTTCACTTACAGATGATTTATTACACTTACGATACACAGTACCAAAATAATGTCTGAATTACACAAGCAGCGAGGTAAACGTAGTGATGCGTCCCTTGCAGTAACAATAACCCTAAAGCACACGATAGTGAACGTGATAGTGAACTTTGCGTAGTGACTACGACCGGCTGGTAGATCGCACGTGGTTGGTGAGTGATCAGTGTGGAGCTGGTGTACAAAAAGTGAGTCTACGACACCAGAAGGTGCACCTCCTTAAGCAGCAAGGGGCTGGCGGCCACTATGATGGACCTTCAGGTTCGCTTGGAAGCGGGCGGAGAGAGTTGAGTTGCGGTGAGCATGTGCCTAACTAACATGTCACAAGGCAGCCGTTCCCGTGCACGTTGTAGTGTGGTAGGGCTCTACAAGTGATGTTAGCGGTACAGTGCAAAAACTGTGGCGAGCTATGCTAGGCTGGTGGTGGGGTGAATGGCACGTAACACGCTGCACACAGAGTGATGCTCTCAACGAGATGAGTTGCGTGAGTTTTGATAATAAAATGAATTTACTACGTACTGCTCACATGTATGCTGAACACAATAGCGGTGTCATAACCTGCACGTGGTCGGTCACAAAAACATGAATTACCCCCTTAAAATGTTACACAAATACAAAATAACCTTAGCAACGCGTCTGCAAAATTATGCTGAATAAAACAATACAACATCGAACCTCGTATGGTGAAGGATGAGTGCCGATGTCTCCCGATACAAAAGTCCCTAACCACGTGGCGGTGGTGATGCCGACGCGGTGTTTAAGTTAAAAAATACCAAAATGGTCACAATTATTAGGTTAAGCGGATGTGTAATACAATGGGGAATATCTGGTAACATGTGCTAAGCAAAGGTGAACTGGTATACTAACGAGACTATGGAAAACTAACAACCAGTGAAACAAAAGATGATGAGCACACGGACAGGCGTCTTACCTCTCCAGAAGACTATGACGAACTGCCACGAGGAATGCAGCCGCTAGGGGCTCCTTGCCTCGCTACGGTGTTTACACACTTCCGGTATCTCGTGCACGTGAAATATTAATATTTTATGAAAAATGGCACACACTAAATTACATAATAAATTGCGTTACATATTTTGCTTATATTGAATTATGCATTTCTAAATGTCTGCTGAAAACACGAAAGTAAACATAGCGAATGTGGTAACCCTTGATTGCATTCAGCACACACTGTAACCTGCTGTTTGATACACAATCCACTTTGCACTGAATGATTTGGCATGCATACACACTGTGGGGTTGCGGTACGATTATGGGAGAGTCTGAGAATACTTTTGGGTGGGTGGAAAAAGGCACACTCGCGCCGTTATGGGCTTAACCCATATGCTGGCCCTGCGGCCGGCGTCAAACGACCCCTCCTGCGGAGAACATGACGGCGCGGCCAAGTCACCTCCACTCTTCGCTGACCTGCCCGGGCTTGAACTGACACCTTTGTCTGCGGACAGACAGGACATGGACGTGGGGGCAACCCGACTCGCCTCCGTTGAGGTGGTGATGGCTCCTCTGTTGAGTCTGGTGTGGGTGGTGCAAGTGGTGGCTCTCTACACTGTTTGCGTCCCCGTGGTGGTCGTGCTGTGTTGACAGCCAATCTGCGCACTGCCTGTAGTGTGCGTCTTGGCGTTGCATCGTGCTCTGTGGTGTGAGTCCCGGTGCACGCACTGACACTGAATGCACTCTGCAGGCTGAATCCTCTGAAGTCAGACCCTTTGGTCGTGTTAAAGTGCCCTACTGGCGTGAACCCTAGAAATTGTGACATGGTTAGGCTGATGTTGTTGTTCTCGGTGCACTGTGGTATGTGCCTTCGGGGTTTGGAGTGAATGTCAGGTTGGAAGCCCCTGAATGGAGTGGTTGCGTCACTGTTATTGTGGAATGAGTGTTGATTCACCTGACTATGAACACCCTCATCTACGGACTGCACTGACTGATTTACGGGCTGTTTGACTGGTGCTTGACATGGTTAAGTGGTTACACTTGTTGTGACGCCTTTTGCTATACGGAGATCGTCCCTGTATCTTTGCGACGCTTCGCTTACTGATGTTTACCAGGTACGTGTTCTCACTTAATTTCTGGGTTACCCTAACCGGTCCCAGCCATCTGGGTGCTAGGCCTGCGCTGAAGTTGGCTTTGGCTGCGGAGAGGGGGTTCTCTCGAACGTAAACCTGCATTGCTGCCTCTAACTTCTTGGGTGGATGCTTGCTGGTGGGTACCCATTTTTGTAGGTAGGCCCGTTGATGTTCACGCGCCTCTGCATGATGGGTTTCTGCCTGGTTGTGAATGTCGGTTCTTCTCCTAGTCCTCTCGGTGCACGGAGTTCCCGCCCTTGTACCATCTCTGCAGGGATTTTCCCTGTCGCGGCGTTGGCTCTGTTGCATATGCAGAATAATATGGCGGGGATCAGTTCGGCCCCGTTGGCATGATCTTCTCCTAGCCTGACCCTGAGTTGCACCTTTATCTCTTGATTTCTTCTTTCTGTTGGGTTAGCCCTAGGATGGTAAGAGGGTGTGGTTAGGTGTTCAAGCTGCCAACGTGTGCAATGGTCTCTCCAGCGTCTGCCAATGAATTGGGTCCCGTTGTCTGTCAGCAACTGCGTGGGAAAGCCCCACCTAAGGAAAAACTCCTTATTGAGGATGTTGGCAATGGTGTTTGTTTTGGTGTTGCTCACTGGAAATGCCTCTACCCATCGGGTGAACAGATCGGTAATAACCAACAAAAATCGCTTGCCGGTCTTGGTGCGGGGATATGGACCCACAATGTCTGTTGCCACTGTTTTGAATGCGGTGTCAGATTGACGTAGTTGCTGTGGTGCATCTCCGTCCAATCGCCTAGCTTTCCTCGTATTGCAGGTTATGATCTTCCTTACGTACGTATGTCCCTACTCATGCCTGGCCAATGAAAGTGTTTGTTTACATTGCGTCTGGTCTGTTCTGCACCTGGATGTTCCGCTGTCTGGCTGTCATGGGCGTACTGCAGCACCAGCTGTCTTCGTAGGGTTGGTACAAACGTCCTCCAACGCTCCCTCGGGCCTGGTAAGCGTGCCTGCACATCCCCATCTACGACTCTCCACTGTTCTACTGTGTTCTGTGCGCGGTACCCTGCGGCTTCTGGTGACGTGATCTGACTTTGTAACACTGCGCGCATGACATATCCGGCCGTGAGTGATGGCAACGTGTCTGAACTGGTGGCCGTGATGCGCTGTACTGTGGGTAGCGTCCTCCCCCTACTAGTGCTGTTCTTCTCTGGTGGTAACACTCCCTCCCATTCTACTTCGTCACGCACCATTTTGTTTACATCAGGTTGCGTGATAGGGCATCTGCTAGTTCGTTCGCCTCCCCAGCTACGTGCTCTACCGTGTAGTCGTACTCTTCCAGCATTAAAGCCCAGCGGGCGAGCTTGCTCTTGCCATTGTGCATGTTCTTGAGCCACAATAAACATCGGTTGTCTGTACGTAGCGTGAAGTGACGACCCTGTAGGTATGGACGGTGCCTGCGTAAGGCATGAAGAATGGCTAAACACTCTTGTTTGTTGACGTGGTATTTTCTCTCTGTCGTGCTAAAATTTGCACTGTGGTAGCTAAGTACGTGCCTGTTTCCGGATACGTCTGTTTGGTACAGTACGGAGACTACTCCCTCTTGACTTGCGTCGGTTTGTACTACTACTGGAAGTGCGGGATCAAATCGTGCCAGATGTTTACAATTTCTGAATGCCTCCTTAATGTTACTGAATGCAGCCTCGGTTTCTGCAGTCCAAACTAGTTTCTTGTTGCCTGACAAAACTGCTGTGAGTGGCGCTGTGATTTGTGCAAAATTTGGAATGAATTCTCTGAGCCAATTAATTAAACCAAAATACTTTCCGACTTGTTTCCGTGTTCGTGGTGTTGATGCGTCCTGAATTTTGATGATTTGGAAGGGGTCTGGTTCATGCCCATAGGGTGTGACGTAATGGCCTAAAAACCCTAGTTTCGTCATTCCTAGCTTGCATTTCCCTGTACTGCACGTAAGTCCGTGTTGCTCTAAGCGCTCAAATATTAAGCTGAGGTGGTGTAGGTGTTCGTCCCAATTACGTGACCATACTAGTACGTCGTCTAGGTATGCTACTGTGAACTCGTTGATGTAGCCATCTAACACTTTAACCATGAGTTTCTGGAAGGTGGCAGGTGCACATTTTAAACCAAAAGGCACAGTAACGAACTGAAATCTGCGTCCGTCAGGGGTGGTAAAGGCAGTCTTTTCCTTATCTTGCGGCCTGATTGGAATTTGCCAATACCCTGACTTCCATGTCCAATGCCGAAAACACTGCGGCTGGCCCTAACGTTGCTAACGTGTCTTTGAGGTTAAGGCTGTTCCAGTGCGCTGTCAGATCGACATGTCAGTAATTTCGATTTGATAGGTCAAAAGCGACTCGCATACCTTCCACGAACACGTGGAACACGTCACAGAACGCGTGAACTTGCTATATTAGCCACCGCGCTTCAGAATCTCTCACACTCGCCTCTAGGCGCTGTTGGAAGCAGGATCTACGTTGCTCTCCCTTCCAAGCGACAACAGCGCTCAGCGTATTGGAACAGCAGTGGTGATAA
>PNEQ01072263.1:0-37592 GCA_003012365.1 Medauroidea extradentata
GGCGCAACTAGGCCGGTAGAGCTATCCCAGCGGGCGCAACTAGGCCGGTAGAGCTATCCCAGCGGGCGCAACTAGGCCGGTAGAGCTATCCCAGCGGGCGCAACTAGGCCGGTAGAGCTATCCCAGCGGGCGCAACTAGGCCGGTAGGGCTATCCCAGCAGGCGCAACTTGACCGGTAGGGCTATCTCAACGGCCTCAACGCGAGTCCCGTTCTTGCGGTGCGGTGACAGCACTCGGCCTATTTGGTATTAAATACAGTATGTCCCGAAAATACCTTCCGATATTTGCACAGGTTGTAGTATGCAACAAAATAAGACGAAAACATGTGGCCTGTTCACCTAAACTCAATATCTTGTTTAAAAGTGTATTATCCCAAAATATGGGAAACTACGTCACATACAAAAACAATATTGTCAGCAATGCTTAATAATGCTATTGGGATCTTCAAACCAACAGCATATGGTGCTTGATATGGGTGGTTCGGGATAAAGTGAGCACTCGAAAAAGGCCCTGCCAGAGTTCTATTTTCAGACAACTCTGATTTTTCCGAGCGTAACGGTTAACGACGGGACATTTCTAACCTCTCTGGACACGTCAATGTATGCGCGTGTACAATAAATTGTGTAGGTAGTATGAATCGATACAGTTTATTAAAATAATTATTAATTATATAAAATACCATTATGTAAATTTCGGTTGAGTTTGTTTCTATATTGTTGCATTTAAATAGGAAAATGCATGGAACTGTACTGAGTAATTTCGCTGCCAACCATACGAGCAGTAAGACAATTATAATGTTAAATTATACGCAGTAACGGCTACTGCTATTTTTCAAAGGTTAAGTTTTTAGTGCTCACTTTATCCCGAATAACCTATACCTTCCTTCCTTTAGAAAATAGCAGAGGTGGCTACCCTCTACATACAACTTATTTTACCGTCAGATTTTCTATACATTTGAAGGTGGTTTGTTGAGTAATGTTACCTGTGTAACAAAAAAAAAAAAAAGGTGCATCTATTGCAACCGTCTTTATATCTTGCTTGCGTAAAACACAAATTAATTTAATTCAAAAATTTTCTTCAATAAGCAAAGGTTTTATAACATGAGCAAGTAGGCTACTATAACTTTGCTTGATGATTGTCCCAATGTTCGAATGTTGTGACCATGTGTGTATACACACATATATACACATACACACATATATACACATACATACATATATACACATACATACTGTTGCGTGCCATGTTCCTGGAGGCCAGTGGTCGGCGGCTGTTTCATTAACACCTTGAGGGCTGGCCGATGACTCAAAGCCCGGGTGGCTCAAAGTGGGAAAACCGCCGAAACTACGTCATAGATACCTGTCCCAACTGCGTCTTAACCCTTCGAGGGTGGCCGACGTGACTGCAAGCACGTCCGAAACATGATGAAATATCTATTTTTAGACCTCTGTAATGCGGGGAATAACCGACTGTCTGGGCTAGTACAAAAGCACAGAATCGACACATTTGAGAAGAGTTCGCTATTGGAAGTGCTAGAGGAAGGTGCTACGCCTGTGGAGAGAGACTGGTGAAGATATCTTGGTGACGTCAAAGTCTACTGTGAGGCGGCAGGCGGCTACATGCGGAGCAGTGTAGGCGATACAAGAGGACTGCTGCGGCGGGCTGACAGGCGAAGAGGAGGTGCGCGACGGGAGTCGAACAGAAGACCTCAAGAGTGAAGACAGCGGTGCACTCGGGGTACTGCGCAGCACATGGTGAGCCATCACCACTTCGGACTGATAAGGCTGTACATTGTTATTGTTAGAAATACTGTTTATTGGATATATGACTGAATTTTATTGTGATTTATAGTGTTTAATTAATTGATGGTAGACTTTTCTTGTGCTTTAATTGTCAAAATTAATTAACGTGTCTGTGACACAGAAGTAATTGTGTGCATAACTAATTGTGTTGTAAGAGTTCTAGTTGATTACTGTTTTGTGTATTTCATAGCTTTGTGAGCTATTAAATCCAGTACTTAATTTAACTCTTTTATTTGTAATTATAAGACCTCTATCCCAAAGAACTCATGGGAATTGCCCACATATAAAGTTTGTGTTTATCAAACTTGTAACAATACATATATACACATACATATATACACATACATATATACACATATATACACATACATATATACACATATATACACATACATATATACACATACATATATATATACATATATACTAGCTGCCCAGACAAATGTTTTGTCACTTGTCACATAAATAACTTATTGTAAGTGCGTAAGGATGTGGTATATAAGTGGAAGAGGTCTAACAATAAAGAAATTAATAAATAATAAAACAGCAGCGACACCTGGTAGGAAATAGGCTGGTATCAGCTCGTGAGGATAACTGATCAATTATCACTTACACAGTTATCGACTGAGTTCTAAAATTATTAAATTAAAAATATTTACCAAACAATAGCACTTAGGGGTATAAAAATAGATAAAAACCTATTCGCAGACCTACCGAATGTATATACAAAATTTCATTGAAATCGGTTAAGTCGTTTTGGAGGAGTATGGAAACAAACACTGGGACAAGAGAATTATATAAATGTATCTGCCTATTTTAATTGTTGGTACAATTGTTTTAATTCGGGTTGTATTCTAAATTGTTTTGTTTATACTTCACTAGTAGCTCTGTGTATGTAGTACTGATAAAATATTTCACATTATCTTATTTAATATTATAAGACCATCTCTACCCTGTCACCAGGAAAGAAATGGAATCAAAGAGTGGAAAAGTAAAAACGTAAGTATAGAATGAAACGCATACTAGTATGTATAAAATAGAAGAAAAACAGACATAGGCCTACCGTATTTTGATTTTGCATTACAACAATGTTTTCAGTTGTTTTAGGAACACTGATTGGTGTGTTCTGTTTTTTTTTGTGGGGTTCTTTAAATGGTTTGTACATAGTATGACTTCTGCATTAAATTTCAAATTGTCATTTTCCATGTCAAATGTACAGTATAATAATTGCAGTTATTTGGCATACATTAATTCGTACAGCCTTCAGTATTACAAAGGAGGTGGCCTATTTAAATCAAGTTAGGCCTAACTGTGAAACTATGCAAATATATACGTACACTTAATCCAACCAAATTATTGTTAACATATGTCATTTTACACGGTATTTTTTTTTTCATTTATGCTTTCTTTTCAATGTTTAAATAACAGCATAACGTGCGCCCATACATACTTTTTTTTTTCAAATTTATTTGCAATAGTTTTTTGGTACATGTGTTAACTTAATTTAAAAAAATAAATTACAATAGGCCCACCTAATGTACATACCTACAAATGATTTAAAATATAATTCGTTCCCTTTCTATGTAGACTGACTAATTCGCGTTCACGGTGAGACCAAATGACCTCATGATGAAAGGTTTTTAAGAACTATTGCTTAACAAGATTTCAGTTTTTTTCTTTTAATAATTATGCAGAAGTAAAATAAGTTACATTTACTTACGTCAAAATGATCTTTACAGATAAAAAGAACTGATTTCGGTAAAATATCTTCATACCGTCGACGAATGATGTTGAACCATTTCTTTCGTTTACATGTTTCTTGCGGGACGGTGTTGCCGTCCAAGTGCTTGTGCACTGAGGTACTACGCACCATTTATAAAGTTTTTATGATGATTTATTTTATTATTTTCTGTTCCCATGACGTTATACCATAACCACTGGGAGTAAAAATACCGCCACGACACATGTAATCACAGGCGGCGGGCGAGCTCGTACTAAGGTGTGACGTCACGAACGGCTCAAGCACGCCAGCCCTGTTTTAGCGCTCATTCAAACTGCAATATTTTCATTTAGCCATAACCTTATTGACTGGCTATTAAAGGTGAAGTCCGAAAAGCATATTTAGTAGGATTATGAAAAGTGTATGCTTTACAGGAATGTATTAGAATGATATAACCGAAATGTAAACATTAAGGCCATGCCTGGTAGTTTTGCAGTGATTTCGAAAATAATTTTTCCAAAATTAACTAATATCTCTATCACAAAATCGCTACATTGTTTAGTCACTAATACATCAAAGTTTCTATCTGAATTTTTCCGTTGCAATGAACACAATGGATTTTTAGATTCTTGCACCCAAATTATCACATATTTTAGCATGAAAATGAGCCAAAATGGCACAAAATATTTTTTTTTACTGGCAAACGACTCATTTTTTTTTAAAGCCTACATATAATTGTGCATAGTATGACTTCACACGCTCTCAATTTTTTTCAACCCATTTGGTTGAAAACTTTTTGAGTTTATTGCACCAACGTGAAAAAACTACCAGGCATGGCCTTAAGTTATAGTGCGTCGTACGCACACCAAATGCATGAAAAATATAAGTTTGCGCCTTATTGTAGTACACAATATGGTTACTGTGGCCAAAAAGTCAGGTTTGTTTGTTTATTTATACACGAAGTGTTCAGCCTAAGGCCGGTTTACAACATATCGTGTACAGTTATTGAAGACAAGCTATTACATGTTTATCATTATGTCTAATATATCTTAAATTGAACTAAAAATACGAACATTAAAAATATTTAACTACAAGTACACAACCAAGTTAACCTCTTAACTAGTTGCATAGGCCTACACAGGAAAACAGGTACAATAAACCCAATTCAGTAAAATAAAATACAAAAAATGCAATTCACTCTGTTAAAATGTAATGACAATGCCGTAGTAATAGATCCGTGCGTCGTGAATATACATAAAGGCAATTGATCCAACTCTCCAGGGCCCACTGCTTTCGCGTAGAAAGCACCCTTGGGTTACACTCTTAGCACAAATGGCACTGTGTAGGCACCACGTTTCCACCCACGTATACCATCGGAAGCAGCACAAATTCGCCGTCACTTAGGTAGCTTAGAATGGTGTCGTCAAGCAACCCCAACAACCAACTGGCAAATGACAAAATTATATCATAACTTTGGGAAATATTCTACCAATATTAAAGATTCTGAGAGGAGTGTGCATTGAAACGGCGGATTTTTTAAAATAAATTTTTTACTGATTCACATTTGAAAACTGTACAGATGGAAGTAGTGTTGCAGGACATCAATTGCAAAAATGTTAAGCTTCCAGAACACGTTTTATTTTTTAATGAGTTCTAATTACACCCCTGACTATGTCCAACATAGAACAATTTGCCTTATTTTATAGCGGTAGCGTCAGCCACATACATCTAGGCACATGTTTAAATGCACAATGGGAATTACATATACGTCTGATCGCATGTATAGTGCATCCTTACACGAAAGTTATAGCTATTCTGTTAGTACGTTTATACATTCATCAGAAAACAGGCTCTGACCGCAATTGAGAAAGGAATCGGCCATTCTACGTCGTTTTCAGAGCGTTCTTCGACTCGCCGCTGCGATCGCCACCGTCGCTGGATAGTGACTGAACACCATAGCCACAAACAGGTGAAGATGAGAGCGCAGGTGTTTCATAAAGGAGACGGCAAGCATGCTCGTGTACGGCATTCTATAACAGAAGAAGCTGCCAAGGCACGAACTACCTGTGCGGCAACATAAGCGTAACGTGACTCCATGTGTAAATTAACTAGAATTTTCTTCGAAATGTATTAACTACAGCAATAATGATATGTACAACATACAAACTAATATTTATGTCTGTGTATCAAAAACTTGAGGTGAACAAACTCGTATCGTTAAAAAATTTGCAATTTTGAAGTTCGGAGACATGACTGCCCCCTTTTTCCATTAACACCTGCGTCCCCGGTGCAAAGTTTTGGCTGCCACCGCGTAGACAATCTTTTTTTTTCTTTCGGGACTTTTAGACCTATAAATATTCAATAACTACAACTGTCGGAGGCCGAGCCTGCAGTGAAATAGAGCGTTCAGCGTGTAAGTGGTGGTTGGCAAAGCGACGACGGCAAAGTCGCCAACAAACAAGTGCACTTTCACAGCTGGTAGACGTCATTGCATGTATATCCTATTTATTTTTTTTTGCGTAACGGTGTATTCAACAACTGAATGGTAGAGTGAAAAATCTGTTAGAAGCATAGCATTCCATGTAAAACTATGATTCTAAACAGACTACAGACAAATAATGCCAACACTTGTCAGCGTGGTATTTATTTATAAGGCCCTAAACAAAAATATTAAACCAGCACAGTCATCTCAGACAAAATATGCAGGTTATATAAAAAAAATGTTCGTAGTACATTAACCAACTCTTACAGCGACTGTGTCGTCAGTTGTATTTTCAAAAATAATTAAATTACAACATTTAATTACTTCAGAAGTTCTCCCTTTCGATCGAGTCAGACTGCAGTTTTGCTTGGCACTAAAGGGACATTTGCCACTTTTGTGTAGGATCTACAACACCATTGAGCCTCGCAAACCCTTTTCGAAAAACGCGCATATAACGCATTGATTAAATGACCTTGCGCACAGAATGATAAACTTGAGGAAACGTGACAAAGAGTGCACATATTGATCGAAGAGTAAGGAAATATGTAGAGTGTAAGCGGAAGGCAAGCTGTGGCCGCACAGATGGTATTGCTTCAACAAAAAGATTTTCACTGCAGTTCGATAATTAATGTTCTGTCACAGCTGATCGCAATGTGTACACGATAGCGAATCTCACTAGGCGTGATAACATACTCTTCATAACAGTTAAAGTATTTTAACTATACAATACTAGGAGTTCATATAATTTGCAGTCGCTTATGTGTTCCATAAAACCATGCTCGTGAGACCTCAGTTGACGTTTCATTAATAACCCCATTACCTTTAGCATCGCTAATAACCATGGCTATGAAGTTTTGCTGTACAGGCATCAGAACAGTACGTACTGAAAATCACATTCCAAATATTTTGATGTAACCGAACAAAATATTTGAAAAATTACTGCGTTGAAAGTAACTCTTGATTAAAACTCGTGTCTTAGGTTAAGAGCAACGCCTAACATGCGCTTCAAATAAAGTGCAATGTGCGTAAATCCGTTTTTTTTATTTACGAAACTTCCTACGTGCCAACTGTGCCCACGTATGAAAGAAAAAACCTCGGAGAACGGAATGTAATTCACCGTACTCCATTAACATACACTAAGCTCTCCAACATTGCTAAAATCGCCCTTCACAGACAGTCTGACTATTGTATTTTCTGCTATAGCTGAGCGCAACCACCAAAACCACACAAGCGGACGGGTATCAGCGCTCACAATCCACGTACAATCTTCCAGCCTGCCTTAGGACATTCAAGGGGCCAAACAACTCCGCACACGCGACATAGAACAATTGTTTGTTCACAAACTAAATATAACCGAAGGACATGCCACACGCACCAGAACGCCAAAAGCTACCGTATTATTACACACGACACAGAATACAAGTTTCACAAGGGACTGTATGCACCGCGAATTCTCCTGACAATCTGGTCCTCATTACTTCCAATCACGGTGCTCATGAAATTCCAAAGCATTGCAAATGCACAAACTCTAAGATGCTACTTAGTATTCTACGCCTTTAAGAACGGACTTGGATATCCAGGACAAAAAATATAAACTTGGTCACTGTTGTTTACATTTATAGACATGACTAAAGGCGCCGCCAACCACGTGCTTCCGAATGCTTTTCAATAAACTATAACATGTGTCCACTGTTATATATTCTCTATGAATGCAACCACGCTGTGCGTTTTAAAACAGACTGTTTATCGTTCAATAAAACACGATATGAAAATCATTGTAGCAGTATTTTCGTGTCATAAAACCTTGCAAACAGGTTTCAAGTATTTTACAATTTATTACACGAAAATATAAAATATAGCCAATGTACTTATGGACAAGCTGCTGAAACCTAATCGTCTGGAAGCCGATCCAAGCTCAAGTACATCCGAAAAAGAATGGACATATTGGTACCAGACATTTCAGAACATCACAGCAATGAAAGAACTAATCAACAAGAAGGACCAACTGCTGCTTCTGCTAAATTATATAAGCCCTATTATTTGTTCTCGCATATCGGACAGCAAAACATTCAACGAGTCAATCGGCATTCTTAATAGCTTATTTATTAAGCCAAAGAATGTAATTTTTGCACATCATAAACTCGCTACTTGTATACAAAATGCAGATGAATCTTTACATAAGTTATTTCAAAATCTGTCTGTATAAAATAACGACTGCAATTTTAAAGCTGCTACAGCCGTCCAAAACTACGAAACGTATATTCGGGATGCATTTATTACTGATCTCAGATATTCTTACATTCGTCAACGATAGCTCGAGAAATCTTCAATGACCCTTCCGAAACTTTTGAGCAAACTGGAAGTTTAGAGACAGCTCAAATTTAGTCAGATTGTTATTTCCAGAACAGTACTCTTAATTCATCAGTAAAGACAGATAGCATGCCAGTCATACCTTCTGTTGGCAGAGTTATTTTTCTACTAGCCATGGAAATTCTAGAGACGAGTACAAAATCATCAGAAATGCATATGGCTGGTGCCATCGGCAAATGTTACTTCTGCGGAAATAAGAGACATGCACGAAAATTCTGTCCTGCCAAGGATGTAAATTGTTTAGTGTGGTCAACTTGGGTCATTTCAATAAAGTCTGTAAGGCTAAAATATCTTCACAGAAGAATAACATTTCTGATAGTAACATCGCTTAGTCTGTGCGCCTCATGTCCTCCACTGGCTAAAGCAACAATGAAAATCCAAATTAACAGTTTTATCAGCAGGCAAATTGTGAGACTCGGGTGTTTAAAATTTATTCCCTTTAACATGAATGTTGCAATGGCATCAACATAATTTTATTCTTAAGTTAATTAAGACTGTTTTGTAAATCTAGGTGCAACTGATAATTTGAAGTATGTGGTCAACTCTACCAATTTAAGAGAATTCGCTTCGGTGTAACCAATGGAGTTCCTTCATTTTAGATAGCCATAGACTCCATCATACGAAAGGAGAAACTGGAGAAAACTATTGCTTATCTAGATGATGTGACTGTTTGAGGAGACAACGATCACAAAAGAAATCTGGACCGTTTCATGGAAGCAGCACACAAATACAATCATACGAATAATGAGCAAAAATTCAAATTTGGGAAAACTTCTATAATCTTTTGGGTTACGTTGCTCCACATTAAACAAAAAAACCTGACTCGGGCAGGCTACAAACCTCTCATGTCTTCCGATACCTCGTAATCTTACGGCCCGTCGCCGCGCAATGGGTATGTTTAGTCGTTCATGATACCAAAATTATCGGAAAAAATTCAAATGTTCAATAATGGGCTACCTTTGTCTCGAAAATCGATTCAAGCCTTTCGCGAACTAAAAGAAGATATCGAAAACTCAATAAAGGCGCCAATCGAAGAAAACTCACCCTTTACAGTAGAAACAGATGCTTCGTATCGTGCAATAGGAGCTATCTTATCCCAATCAGGCAGACCATTAGCATTCTTCTCAAAAACACTTTCAAAAACAGAGCCAGGTCATTATTTTATTTTATTTATTTTATTTACGTCTTAAGTTTTACATGGCGAAATTACGGCGTACGGTTTTTTTTATTAAACAATGGTAATTATACATTATAAAGGTATTAATAAATTAAACATATCAACATTGGCAAACTGATGAAATTTGCGTTTACAAATGCAACTATGTCTATTTTTTTTTAGAAAATGAATTGTATTAACAAAAAAAATCAATCCTATATAAAATAAGACAATAGAAAGGAATATCTTTAAAAATGGAGACACTATCTCATTGGAAGGGCGTTTTAACTTGTAACAGATCAAAAGTCAGTGTCTTTCATATTCAATAAGAAAGCAACTGGTAAAATAAAAATGAGAAGATTCACAGGTTGACGTCTGGAGCGTTCATGCTATAATTACGATATTGTATACAGATCAGGAGCTGAGAACACCGTAGCCGACACGTTATCTCAAATATGTTCATTATCTGGCATAGTTAACCTAAAGGACATCCACAACGCACTCTGCCAACCATGCATCACTAGATTGAATCATTGGGTAAGGTCTAAAAATGTTCCCTTTTCGCTGGATGACAAAAAATGTCAGCTTCTTGATTTTGTAAATATGAAGGTCATTTAATAAAAGCCAACACTTCCTTCGAGAGAATAAATATTGATTTTAGAGGGGCTCTTCCTTCCTCTAGTCAGTAAATATCTGTTAAAAACTATCGAATTCTTCTGCTTTCCCCCTTTCCTTGTTCCGACATGTCGGCATCAACTGTCATAAAACACCTGCAAGATCTATTTCTCGTGTTTGGCATGCCCTCTTACATTCACTCAAGACAGAGGATATTCGCTTCTGTCACAGGAACTGAAGTCTGTTTTTGGAACAGCAAGGGATTGCGACCAGCCGTACGACGCCTTATAATCCACAAGGAAATGGGCAGGTTGATAGGTACAATGGTATATAAAAGACAGTGTTTAGCCTTGAAAAATTGTTGACTACCAATAACACAATCGGAATGTGTTTTTTTTATAGCAGAATCTCTTCATTCTATAATGACGGAATGTCATTGCTAAGCTAATTAAAACAATGTTTCGAAGCGATCAAACATATATTTAAAAACCGCCTTTTCATACTGTCTTATCGCCGAAAGCTTGCCTCCTTGAGACATTCAGTGGTAATTCTATGATTTAATAACATATCAATTTGAAGGAATACTGCACGCGCCAATACCTTTTAAATTTTCTGCGAAAATATGTCCATTCCTAAAAAGACCACATAGACGATTTTCGACCGCGAGAAAACAAGCTTTAACAGTGGAAGACCTGGAACGATTACACACATGTAACATTCTTTGAATATTGTTTTTAGGCCGACATTTCACGCATGATGGGTAGTTTTCTGATACTGACTAAGCTTACATGCAATACTGCACTAATACAATAACACACTAAGTACACAATACAAAGATCATGGCACTTAGGTCTTATCTGCTAAAGATAAAAGAGAGTGCAATCCAGTGACCAGAAATCCTAGAGTTAAAACTCTAAAATCCATCGTCAAGTAAAGGAAAATTCGTTTGTACACAAATAGAATCTATAACGCTTGATACAACACTGACAAAAAGAAATAAAAAACGCCCCTGTTCAGTGAAATAAATTGAAAATGTGAAATAAATAGAAAATATGAAATTTAGCACTTTTAACACTTTAAAACCGAAACCGATTTCTTAAGGATTATGTTTACTAATGAGCCAGTCAATTAGTGAAATGTGTTGTTTTTATAAAAACCTACAGTAAGATGTATGAAAATATTTTTCGTATGTAAGGAGTGCTTCGAAGTCATATCTTGAAAACAAGTCCATTTACCAACAAGACAACAGAAACATAGCACGCAAGACATAAAAACTACCGTAAATCCAATACACAATCCCTGGTTAAAACCCGTCCGAAATCAGCAGGTAGAATTTTATTAGAAAAACAAAACAAAAATTACGTTAAGTGTTGCATTTAAGTTTTACTAATCTTTGTATTTGAATTTTTAAAATAGTAGTAAATGAATTTTAAAACAGCAACCATTTGTGATGTAAGATTGTAGGTTAGCATTTTTTCAAATTAAAAAATTTCGTTGTTTATTTTATTTTTATTACTCTAGGAGGGTATGAACAGAAAATTCTGCCATTAAATTTTTCCCGCAAATAGAGACATCTCACAAAAATGCTGCAATAAAGCCCACCAGTTCATCACAGCACAATCCAAGAGTCAATCGACATACAAATTTACATTAGCCACCATACTTATGACTGGCGGCTTGTGTGGGTATCACGTGACCCGATAAGATAACGCCTGCAAATACAAATAAAGGCGCGCTGTTACTATACATGGGACTTCCTGTCACCTGCTTCAAGCGAAGATTCGAAATCGTGTGACCACACTGCTGCCATACTGAAATAGGAAATCTACGATCTAACGTCCATGAAAAACTATCCCTCATTCATCTGCATGTGGAGTCTATAACAACGCTGTACAGCCGTACAGCCACGAACGCTACAATTCCTACGTGCATCGTATTGTTCAAGGGTATTATGTCCATGTGGAATAGTATACCACACTTAGAATCAACGTCGTAGCTGCACAACTGCGGACGTTAGGCTGGGAGTCAGGAGGAGTGTCCTAACGCATTCCACTTACATATGCTAAGTTGATCTTAGGTTTGGGCATATACCTCGAACAGAACTACATGAAAGCCTATACATACGGACAAGTGCTTTCATGTTAGTATTACGACACACTGCAGAAACCATAGTCCGAGGAAGGAATTGACGTCACGTCACTGATAGACGAACTTGTGCTCCGCTGAATAAATATCAGCGACGAGAATGCACGACGATGATTCAGTTCACCCGCATGACATGAATGTTCCTAGCTTGCTTCTCCGCGACTTAATTCTATTACAGTTTCGAAAGTGGAAAATAATTGAAATTTTTAAGGGCAAGTTTGGCAACAGGGACATTCTGCCTGTGGTTGCGCTGGAATCGGGAGCTGAAGCGTAAGTTAAAATTAAATTATGGTGCAAAACAGAAAAAACACTGCCGAAGGACTATTTTCTCCGTTAAGGTGGGACATCAGTCGCCATATTGGATTATATTATGTATCGCTCATTTTATATTCTGAGAAGAAAAGTGTAAAATGTGCAATTATAGCGTTAATTCTATTTACCTTGCACTTCAATTCAAGCATCGCGGTTGAATATTTTACGTATATTTAGGCTGAAATTAGTCGGACAAGATTAAGAATGTGAAACAAATTGTGTAACTGGTTGTGGCCTAAACATATGTTGAAAGTTCAACCGTGTTGCTTGTACTGTAGGCCAAGGTGAATAGAATTAACGCTATAATCACACATTTTGCTCTTTTGTTCTCAGAATTTTAAAAAAGCAACAAATAAAATAATCCAATATAGCGACTGATATCCCACCTTAAGCGTCAGCCCCATTATATATAGTAATACCACAAGCACGCTAGAAAATAAAATATACGTCCCCATATCCTCTTAATCATGCAGGCAAATAAAGACGACCACTATCAGCCCGATCGCATGTATGAATGAAACTGAAGCAGCCCGAAACTATCATTCATCATTCTGTTTGGATCAGGACAGCGATGTGACACTAAAGAAAAGCTGCTGGTTGAGTCAGTCTCCCATATTCACCAAGAACTGTGACTAGAAAAACCCCGCCACTACTTTAAGAATCCCGCATACGGCTACGCTCAGTGAAGATAGCTCAATAGGTTATGTTTCTTATGTGTGAGGTATAAAAGCGATGGCGAGCTAACGGCGCGAACGAACTGGATCCGTTACTTCAGTCCTCGATTGATAGGTTGCTGTTTGTGTTACAGACGGCACGACACGCACCGCGTCCGTTCAGTTCCGCACTTCTCCCTCACCTACCGTTCAGTCGAGATGCCCCAACTAGCAAAACAGACTGGAGACGGAAGGTGCTCTCTCAATAGCGGGCTTGTGTTTTGAATGTGATAATGAATTCCGAACTGAAAGCGGACGGATGCAGGGTGCGCATGCATGACAAACTGACTGATGGAAACTGAACGGAAATTAACTGAACTAACCTGAACGGATCCAGTGTGCTAGCTCCTCATGAATGCCGCCAACCGGCGTAAGGCATGCAATGCAGTGTCGATGCGCAAGCTACACAATTAGTTTCAAACCTCAGTCATTATTCATTCTATGGGATTTTAAAAGCTGTGATATTGTCACTTGCTTGCGCGAAGCATAATTCAACACAAAATTATAGTTAGGAATCTTCCCAAATTCGACAGTCTGGCATGTCGATTTATACTTATAGTAACATTGCAGCATAAGTTCGTTTCTAAGATACGTGAAAAAATGCAATGCAAATTAAGTAGTTTCATCAAAATAGGAATAATATAAATTAGGTGCAACATATTTCAAGCAGAGTAAGGAAAGGGGGCCTTGGTACTCGAGGCGGAGCTCAGCAACATTTCTATGCCTACTGTAAAACAGACTTAACTATGGAAGGGGGTGGGGTTGTTCCATTGTAAATACGAAATAAAACTCTATAATCAAGTGTACGTTTGGTCAATTAGCTATGTAGCGCTGCATCGTATAATAAAACCTCTTATTTATATCGTGCGACGAGCATGCTCAATAACGCATGCATAATGATTGTATAATTTTCTGTCTACGTAGTTGTAAATGTAATCTCCGATACCAATCACCAGTGACGTTCATACGGTAAGTAGTTGCAAATATAAACCAAAGCTTTACCACACGTCCTCAGTTTTGCAACAGGCATTAACATACTCCTCGTTTCATACATATCCTGAACAGAATATTAAATTTGATCTACAGAATACATTGTGTGAAGTGGTAAACAACACCCATGAATGGTTCGCAAAGTTGTAAAATTATCGCTACGCCTACGGATACAACTGAGTAATCTTACGACTTCTGTCCCTTTGCGAGGGTTTTACTAAATCAAGTACGGCACCGAAGTAAAAGAGACGATCCAAAAAAATTATTACTTTTTAACAAGCAATCAGTGAACAGTGAACAGTAAACGAGTAAAGTATAATCTGTAGTATTACTGTTGCGTGCCATGTACCTGGAGGCCGGTGGTCGGCAGCTGTTTCGTTAACACTGTGGGCTGGCCCTTGACTCATAGGCTGGGCGGCTACGTGAGGGAAGTCACGCCGAAGCTACGTCATAGATACCTGTCCCAACTGTGTCTTAACCCTACGAGGGCGGCCTACGTGACTCAAGTCACATCCGAAACAACTGAAATGTCAATGTTTAGACCCATGTAATTCGGGGAACTCCTGGAGTTTGGCCGGAGTATAAAAAAGGAGAATCGGCACATTTGGAAGGAGTTCGCGCTATTGGTCGTGCTAGAGGAAGGTGCTATGGTTGTGGAGATAGACTGGTGAAGACATCTCGGTGACGTCAGAATCTACTGCGAAGCGGCAGGCGGCTACCTTCGGAGCAGTGTTAGATGAACCAAGAGGTCTGCTGCGGCGGGCTGACGGACGAAGAGGAGGTGCGCGACGTAAGTCGAAAAGAAGACCTCAAGAGTTAAGACAGCTATGCACTCGGGGTGCTGGGCAGCACACGGCGATTCATCACCACGGCGGACTACTTGTACACTGTCACTATTTGAAAGACTATTGATTGGATATATGACTAAATTTTACTGTGATTTGTGGTGTTTTATTAATTGATGATAGACGATTTTTGTGCTTTGATTGTCAAAGTTGATTTAATGTGTCTGTGACACAGGAGTAATCGTGTGCATAACTAATTGTGTTGTGAAAGTTATAGTTGATTGCTGTTTTGTGTTTTTGTACGCTTTGCGAGCTATTAAATCCAGTACTTTATTTAACTATTTTATTTATAATTATAATACCTGTATCCCAAAAGAACTCAAGGGAATTGCCCACATGTAAAGTTTGTGTTCCAAACTTGTAACATTACTTATGGTGCTATGTACTGTTACAAGTTTGAGCAAAACTTTTCCAAGTGGGCAATTCCCATGAGTTGTTTATAGAGGTCTTATAATTATAAATAAAAGAGTTAAATTAAGTACTGGATTTAATAGCTCACAAAGTTACGAAATACACAAAACCGTAACCAACTGTAACTCTCACAACACAATTAGTTATGCACACAATTACTCCTGTGTCACAGACACGCTAATTAACTTCGACCATTAAAGCACAAAAAATGTCTTAATATCAATTAACTAAACACTACAAATCACAATAAAATTCAGTCATGTATCCAAATAACAGTCTCTCAAATAGTGACAGTGTACAACCTTAATAGTCCGCCGTGGTGATGAATCGCCGTGTGCTGCGCAGCACCTCGAGAGCACAGCTGTCTTCACTCTTGAGGTCTTCGGTTCGACTCCCGTCGCGCACCTCCTCTTCTTCTGTCGACAACCCGCCGCAGCAGTCCACTTGTTTCACCAAACACTGCTCCGCTGGGAACCGCCTGCCGACTCACAGTAGACTGACGTCACCAAGATGTCTTCGCCAGTTTCTCTCCTCAAGCATAGCACCTTCCTCTAGCATGACCAATAGCGAACACTTTCAAATCTGTCGATTCAGACCTCTCATACTCTTCCAAACAGTCGGGGAATAACCGCATTACAGGGGTCTAAAAATAGACATTTCATCATGTTTTGGACGTGATTTGAGTCTCTTAGGCCGCTTCGCAGGGTAAAAGCGCAATTGGGACAGGTATCTATGACGTAGCTTTGGCGTGACTTTCATCACGTAGCCGCCCGGTCTATGAGTCAGGGGCCAGTCCACATTCTTACGAAATAGTCGCCGACCACCGGCCTCCAGGTACATGACACTCAACAGTACATATTTAAAAGGAACATAAAAATATATATTGTCAAAAAGGTGAATTGTAACCAGATTAGACCTCACAATGAGAACCTTTCTAACAGCAAAAATTTTCCACATGTAGCCAACTGTCTGGAGCTGGAATAAAACGTGAAAGAGTGTAAAAAAATGTTTCACCAGTCCGAATTGGCAGGTAATAACCTCTTCTGTACTTTTAAGCACGCACAAAAGTTAGTAGTACTGCATCCATAGTTGGTGGTAACGCAAACAAATTCAGTCTTAACAAGTTCGTTCAGGAGGTTGGAAATACAGTTCGTCAATCTGACAACTTTTTCCAACTGTATCCCATATTGCGTAAGTTGGTTAGTGATCGTATTTACGAATGCCGTTGTGTTGTTCTCGCATAATTAGCGCGAAGAAATTTACTCCTCTCTTAAAGGATACATTTTCAAAAAACACGTTTTTGTGCATGGCAGGTGTTTAGATTGCTCGTGTTGTATTGGAATGTTACAATATGCCTTCTTAAATAAGAAAAACAAAACACGAACGCCTCAGAAACGACCCTGATCGCCAGCCATTGCTTATATTCTACGACCAAATAGGAACATGCGAAAGCATTTGAAGCAAAAGGAGCGACTGTAGTAACTTTGTACAATTAAGATTAGCTTACTGGACATCCGATATTGTATACACGAGAACACAAGTTTGCTCGCCAGTCATTTGGTGCTTTAACGTCAACTGGCTTAATTGCGATCAGCTAGAGATGCAGCGTTAACTCCACAATCCTTATATAACCTACAAGCCCAGCAGTAAACTAATGAAATCCATTACGTATAGTTTGGGGTTGGCAAAGCAATGGCAATTTCTTGCAACCAGTTCTTGCTCGTCGCTTTCAAGCTGCGGACAGTTTGCTGTTGCTGTGAGAGATGTTACCGTTATTTTGAGTACACAAAAGCAGGTCTACTATTTTCTATGTGTTACCTTTTTAAGAAATGGTACTACCCCATGGATACAAAAGACCCTAAATTTAGGAGAGATTTTATGAAATAACCGTCCTATTTTAGTAAAATGGACACTGCAAAATACTGTATTTAAGAATGTTGTAATTTCAACAGCCAAAAATATACCAATTTACACAAATAATTCTAGCCATAATTGTATTGGTATTTGATTTTAACTATCTGGTTACATTATGCGGTACTCTTGTGAACTTGCATGGCAAAAATATATGCTTTTGATTTAACCTAGATATTTGTTGTTTAAATTAATAAATCATTAGTCGCCCATTCGATATTAATTCACACGTACTCTTTTGTTATGACGAGAAGATGCTGAGCTAAATTTTTGTCATTTAGACCAGTTCACCATTATAACATATTAATCTTGCAAAGAATTGCTTGGGACATTTCAGCAGCTATTGAAAACGTTATCAGATATAGGCCTACCAGTAATCTGTACAGTTTAAGTTTGCTGATTTTGGCACGTATCTTACGAGAAGTGTTTTTAAACAGGACTGCAGAGCACCTTGTTTCCTCGAGAAGACAGGGCGATTTACGATCAACTATGTACTACTACCGGGTTTTTTTTTTTTCGGGAGAGAAATTCCAAAATTACGCAAAATAATGTACAGTATACTCTGTGAATTCCTATATTATTTAAATGTTATTAGGCCTACGTACATATACTTTAAAGCTTACAACCAACTGTCATGATTTGTAGCCTCCTAGATGAAGTACACTCAATATTGGGGTAACTTTCAGCAGTTGTATAGAACACTAATTTTCCACACGCTGTGCATTTTGGCCCATATATATGCTTAGTGCAAAGTGCCGATAGCCTCTGCAAATAGGACAATTTTTTCTATAATTTTTTAGAAGACAAATTAGCAGCTCTGCATAACCGTTTCACACCCAAGTGGTAACGAGCCAATACTTGCTACATTCCGAATTAAAAGCTCTCGTCTAACGCATGAACGGTAGCATTCCATTCGTATTATATTTTTAGGCGAAACTGCTGCCTCTCAAATACATTTGTACATTAATAATACACGTACTGGTACTTCAAACAAATACCGCGAGCGGAGTCACTATTATTGGGTGCCTCAAAATGGCAAAAAGGCTCCTTTTCAGACTTTTGTATTCGATTCATAAAATATTAACTACACAAGCATTATTCCGAATTTACGTCATACCTATTCAAATATAGACTAACTATGGAAAGTACTGCGCGTCAATTTAGTGATCTGCTAATAATGCCGTTATTAATCTTGACAGCCGCACCAGATTCCCTTACTCTTTCCCTTTTTACCGCTAGCTAAGTAAAAAGAGCATTCTCTTAGGACTGTCTCTTAGTTAAGGAATGATATATAAACACCATGTGTTTACATGTTTTGGAAAAAACCACATAGGCCTAGTATGGCAATCCTAAATAACATCTGCCGTCAACTTTGTCAGAAAACATTCAACCAGAGAGACTTATTCCTGTAACATTGTTCTACGATAAAAGCACCACACACGGTTCACCAGAAAGTCCACAGTGACGGTCGCGTCCATTTCTGGTTATTTTGAAGGGCCCCAAAATGTGTATAGCATGCATGGTGTTATGTTCCTAGAATACGACGTGTTTTCTGTTGGTGGATAAAGATATTGAGAATAAGAATAACAGTCTACAACATGTTTAATGCACTCGTCTAGGTCATTTATTAAAAGTACTGCATACTTTACACGAAAGGGATTAGAATTTCCACACTCGGTGGGAATAGGTCACGAAGAATGGAAGTATATGTGCATCAGATGTTATCCACGTGGCCAGCACAAAAAAAAATAGTATATCTTCCCAACTTCGGCGGTGCTGTTAATACATTTCAGCACTCACCTTAAATATTTTCCATAAAAATGAACAAATGAAATACGAAAACAACCATTTACCACTTCAATACCTGCCTAACCCGAACATAACAAAAGTGTCAAGTAAAAAAGATTTCCTGTTCCGGTTGCTTCCTGCGGTCCAAGCCACGAGGCTCCTATTTTTTTTTTTTTTGCAAATATTATTTCGTTCAAAGCTAAAAGCCGATCGTGGTGCATTTCGTGTTGACACAACAACACTTCAGCAGTATTCCACTGCCCCAGCACCAATGCTAATACCCGCAAAATTTCCTAACGTTACTGATACCCGCTTACCGTGTGTTACACCCTAACTCGTTTTTAAAAAATCATGCATTTCAAGAACCCAAACTCATTCAGTGCCTCATATCGCACCGTTGCTTATTCTCAAGGCTGTGCTCTTTAGTTTCAATAGTTTCAAACTTTTTAGCGATATCAATTTTTTACGCCTTAAGGAAAGCAGATATAAAAAAAAATCTGTCTGGCAATTTTGTTAAAAATCGTCTTCGTCGTGTTGACGGAATTTTTAAAGTCCGTAAATACTATGGTTTCAGTTAGTTACGTAATAAACTAAACCGTGGATAAAGACTTTTTAGTCGAAACCTTACAATTTCTCGCTTTGAAAAATTAGCTGTAATGGCAAACAGAATTTCAAACAAAACTGCCAAGACAGATTTTCGATATCTGCTCTCTAAATTAGAAAGAATAATTATCGCAAAAACAGTAGAAACTTAAAGAGCATGAGTGGCCATAAGCGCCCCATTGGCCTGGCCGTTGAAAAGCACTGCCGTTGGATAGAAAAAATGCGTTTATTCGTTAAACTATTTGCACACAAGTGTATCTACTAAAAGAAGAACACCTAACAGGGAGACTTAACAGTTATTTAACGAGCCCTTTACTGCAGGCGCTAGCTAGATGCCGCATTTGAGGTACAGAAGCAGGGGAGCTATAAGGTCCAGGCTGGTTCGTGCATCAAGGATGTTCAAATCCGATGAAATCATAATTTTGTATTTTTATGAAATAGTATTAGTTTAGTAGACGATATTTGTGAGTACATTTTACTCTTACGAAACAATTTTAGCTCGCGTCGTTCTCATAACGGTGAGTCAAAGTCAAAATTTGCATGTTCTGCTGCCATGCTGTAAATATTGAAAACCAATTGACTTACGTACATAAAAATATTCACAGTGAAATAAAATACTATGGGCTACGAATTAAAACATTTGAAAAAATACCGTGAACAGTTTTTGAATATTTAAAAAATTGCTAAATTAGCAACTTTTTTCTGTACTTCTTGCTATTTTTTTACATTCAAAATATTACGTTGTGGGTTTTTAAATATTTTATTCCATAGCTCATGGGCTGTAAGTTCACAGCGAATTATTTTGTTTAAGGTAGGTCGGTTTCCACTATTTGCATTGCAGTGTTAACAAGCAAATTCTGACTGACACCCAGTTATAGAACTATGAGAGCTAAAATTGTTTCGTAGAAGTAAAATGTACTCACAAGTAACACCTACAAAACTAACCATATTTTATAAAAATATTTTTATCGCATTCGGCCATCCTTTACAACCGTGTCGCCTTGATGCGCGGGGCAAAAAAAACAGCGTAGTGTTTTGGTAGTTGGTTTTCTCCAATGGGACTAAGCGGTGACCTTACTGTTTTACTTACAAAGAATGTATAGTAAAGTCAAGCACAGGCTTCTCTTTTTTATTTACGATCCCGGTTGCTATTTTTTTTTTTTTTACTTGACAGCAGTGAAAACCATTTTTAGCGATTTTGAGGTGTCCCTAAATTGTTTTCTATATAATATATAGAAAACAATTTAGGGACACAAAAATCGAGAAGCATAGTTTTAAATGCTTTTTCTTTTCATGGATTACGACATCGAACACAAGTTCAGTCGTATTTATTATAAAAACTTTCTTCTAGCACGCTGTAACACTATGTGCCAGCTGGATTGGGAAATATCATTACCGAGCTCTCCAACAGGCTAAAACAGCATTTTCGCACAGCTCCGATTGATAAGAAACTAACGAACTGGTACAGACTTTCTACCAATAATATAGTTCTAGCGGGAAGGTTAAAAAACTGCGCGCCAAAACTTGACATGTCCTATACCCTATTACGTATGATTTATTGGACGAAAAATAAGAATTTATCGCCTTGCCACGAGGCAAGGGCGCCACCACCATTGTGCAAACATGTAAGGTGGGATAAACTTATCAATACGACTTTCTTTGTTTACCTTATTAAAAGAAAAGGTCTTGCAGCTAACGCCACATAACACGGAGAGACTGGAGAACATACGTACCTGGTAGCGAGCGGCCTCGTCGTCCAGACCCAGGTAGTCCGGCAGCCACTGCACGAGCACCGACATAGCACACACACTCACGCGCGCACCAGCACTGAGTAATGGTCCGACCTGTCCCGTTACAACCCCCACCAACACTGCGCGCTATTGGCCACGAGCCTCGTGAACCACGTTGCCGCGTCGTGCACGGCAACACGTGCTCGCCTGTCTGGCACCACAACCCTCGTTGCCTGCCTGCCCGCCCTCGCCAAACACTTCACCTACTCGCAGAATACACGCCACATGTATGTGGTGTTGGCGCTATACGGAGAAGAGAATAGCTTATTTTAAAATACTACAACGCGAATAATATGTTAGTTACCGCAGATATCGTGTAGACGTTTACACAAATAGCAAGAGAACGTATTAATTCATTACTACATCGTACATTCTTTAATTACGTTACATTACAATTAGTAATACTAGTTATTTAATTGTAAGTATTTTGTTCAAATTCAACATAAGGGCGTCCATCTTATAGATTGTAAACGGGAGGGGGCCCAAATTAAAAATGTATGTTTATGTCAACAGGAACGGATATATCCAGTGTATAAATTTGTAGCCACTGGCATATTTCGACACATGAAACCGCATTGATTACGAAACTTATCAAACTGCGAACAGTTTGCTATACATTTTATTAAAAAACAAAACTAAACACATTGTGAAACATCTGTCACCCCCTCACCACTCCCTTTCTGGGCGCCTGTGACTACACAAAGCAAACCTCCACGTGCAACTACAATACAAAACATCCGTTAATAAGCTACTCGCGGTTTCGATTTCTGTCCATCGATAAACTAAAGCGAGAAAAAGAGTCGCCCAGATACAGCGTATGCAAGGCTTTAGATGAAAAAAGATGCACAGCAGAATGCATTAAAATTTTAAAAAAACTGGACATGAGCTTACTTATTCACACGTTATTTTCTCGGGAATCGTCACGCTGGAAACGACTGATTCTCATCTTCCAGAAAATATCGTGGAAAAAGAATAGGATATTTAACAGGAAGGGGGAAAAAAAAAGGAATATGGTAATAGTTTACTAGGTTCACAACAACCAAACACCACTACAAAACTTGACGTCGTCGCTCCGGTCAGCGCACCAATAACCGGGTTACGAACTGGTCCCAGGGCATGCAAGCCGGTCCGCTGACTCGGCGAAATACGGGACAACAGACCGGCCGAGCACGTAAACACGACTGGCGCCGCATTGCCTCGCCGTCAACCCCGGCCCGGCACATACTCCGAGCCTCGTCGGCGCCCGACATCTCACACCTCGCACCTAAAGACGTTTACGCCGAGGTAGTAGAAGTAAAGGACCATTTTACACCATCAACTGTTTTGTATTCAATTAATTCGACAAAACAACCTCTAAATTTCCTTTTAATATATTTATGTTCGCATATTTGAGTCGAAGAAATATTGGAACTAATAATGGCAGAAAAACCTATTCCCTATTTTAAAAAAATTTAATTGAAGAATATTTAAAACACGTTCGAACAGAAAATCTTTGAAGATAAACAAGACGTTCACTAAATTGAAAGGCAAAATGGCGCCATGTTATGGCATCGAATGGAATTAAATAAAATGAATTCAAAAAATTTGACAGAACATTGAAGCAAAATGTGTGATCGTCTAGGACAGCCTTATGACACTTCATCAGTAGGCCTATTACAAATGTGACCAGAGTAAAGTTTCTCCGTGACCAAATGTTCACCTGAGCAACTTATTGACTCAACTAACTCACCCCGCTCTCGATCAAGGCACAGTACCAATTATTTATTTTGTGATCAAGGTGAGCAGTTGTTAGCAGACGATAGTAGTCTTTTGATACGAAAAAAAACTTGTAAATAGTATATACATACAAAGGTTAATTCCACTATAGGTTAGAAAGAAAATGTTAGGTGAGGTAATTTCACGGCCGTGTAAAATTAAGAGCCAATGCGTGTGAAGTGCCGTGATGGAACAACACAACATCCACGTCCGAACCAGGATTCAAACCCAGGTCCTCTCGCACCGCAGACCAAAGTCTAACCGATTACGCAACGGAGGCCGGCGGGAAAGGAAATGTGCTATGGAAGAGTTCGGGCTAGGGACAGATTCTGCCTTTAGCTGCGTGCAATCGCTAAAGTACCAAATAAAATACGAAACCATTGTGAAATTAACTAATTTGTCAAGTGCGATGGCAAGAGAACACAGAAAATGTGCAGACTTATTTTGTTCCCTGAACAATATTACGGGTTTTCATTAAGATCCTGATCAACCAAACCAGGTTGTGTGACAGAAATCTACCATACTCTGTCAGGTTCATGGGCATTTGAAATGGCTTTCTATATAACAGCCTTACAGTCTAGCCTACTTTGACAGGTCAATTCCAAAACTAAAAATATTTTCGTTAAAGAATAACTTAGCTTAAAAAGAAAATGAAGGTGTAAGGACGTAAACAGGAAATAAAACCCTACGAACCAAATCGTGGTGTTCGGCGTACCAAAGAAAACTATAGTGTTTACAATAGCGCCCGAGCTGGAGCGGTAAAGGTTTTGTAAGTCACGTGACTTGGTTATGCAAATCACTAGCATCTTGAACGCCTGTAATGCTGTTCAAGGCTTTCAGGAAACGTGAACTAAAAAAAAAGGGCCATCACATTTTTATACACGTTAAATATTTCACTAAATAAGACAGCCGCAGCTACCAAGTAGTATGTGCAATTACAGCCGGTAAGTGTATTTATATATATAATCTACTAAACCACTTACAGTCTGGGTTCAGATACCAACACAGTACTTGCACTGCACTAGTTAACGTTACCAATGACATACGTTTTTAAAGGTGTACCTCAATGATCAGTCTTGGGTTCTTTACCGTTCTCATTATTTATAAATGATCTTACAGGATGTTTTATCTCGCAGCTACAAGTTTATGCGGACGATCTACATTTCTATATCATCAGCTCAAAATCATATAGTCTCTTCTTTTCAGGAAATTAATGTGGATCTTAATGAGGTACTAAAATGGTCAGAAGCTAATGGTGTTTAGATAAATTCATCACTAGTTACAGTTGCTAAGAAACTTCCTTTGCCAAATATATTAAAGAAACAGTAATTAACATCAGCAATAGCATAAAAAGTTTAGGTGTAGTAATTCATGAAAATTTATCGTGGGGTGGTCACATATCTTATATTTGCAGTAAGATGTATAGAACGATGCATTCTATTAAGGGCTTCACAAATCTGTTACCGGAGCGTATTAAGATCCTACTTGTTCAGACACTTAATAACTCCCAATTAACGATTATTGGGGCGTTGTATACGATTACCTCGCAGAGTACTTAAATACTCGTTTACAAAGATTGCAGAACTCGTGTGTGCGTTTTATTTTGCCTTAGAGCCAGAGATCGTCTCAGTCCGTATTGTTGGTCGAACTTACGTGACAGGAGAAAAGTGCACACACTATTACTTGTAAACAAGGTTCTGTGTGAGCACTACTGGACATTTACGAAATCCTTTGCTCATGACTCATCCACACGCTCAAAATCACAGTAAACATTCAATTACAATCCAAAGATTAAAATATTTGTCAGAATCATTCTTTGTTTCTGCGGCAAGGAGCTGGAATGAACTGGACCAAAACATACGTGGTGTAGGCTCTTTCTTGCTATTCAAGAAGTTGATGCAGTGTTTGGGTATTGCCTGACAGGGTCCGTAGGGGGGAAACATTTTTGTATGAATGCTTGGATGAATGACTGCGTAAATGATTTTTTTTTATTATAAATCTCTTCAAATTTTCTGTAATCTCGCCTTGTTTTGTATATCATATCTGTTCTTCTAACATTTGATACTACAACTATCATTATCACTGATTATGTTATTGCCGTAAAATGAGACTTGTGCTGCAACTTGTATGGCACCTAGTTCGCTATAATTAATCACTAGTGATTATTAGAGATTTACATGACTAAGTACTTGTAATTACTAAGTGTTTCTTTTTTCTTTCATAAGTACATCTCTCATGATAAACTGCAAACACCAACTGAATAAGTTGAATACTGTTAATATTTTGATGTTTATATGTGTGTATTGATAAAAAGTTTATATAGTGCTTTTGTTCTACTTTTAGACTAGTACTAGAATAACATTACGTAGTTCAAATGTTTTCTGCAGAACATGTTAAATTTACTAGGTTGCCTGCTAAATTTCAGTGTTTTTAGTGCCTGTTGTGTCACATATTTTTTGGCGGGGAGTGTTTATACTTTTTTCCTAGTTAGAATAAATATTATTTTCATGTCAGTATTATTATTTTTGTAATTGTGTCAAAATTGTAGCATTTCTGTAGGAGATCTGAAAGATGCAAAAATGCCTTTAACTGTATCAAATAAATACTTTTTTATTTAATATTTCAGTATGGTACATTTGTTGGCAGGTGTGTGTGTGTGTGTGTGTGTGTATATATATGAAAACAAAAAAAAATTAACTAGGATTTCAAAAGTACTTATTTGATACGAACCACCTATACTTGCAAAACCCTTCTTATAAAGTGCAAATCTTTTTATGGTGTGGTGATTACTAGCCAAAAACGTTAAGCTATAAACACATATCGTCAGCTCGGCATAGATTAGTACAAAGTTTAAATGTTCTGCTAGTCACTACATTATAAGACTAATTTCTGATAAAGCTGAAAATCATAAACCTTGCGCTCAGTTATTACTGATTCTTATATTGTTACAATAACATGGTATGTATCTAGACCATGCCCGCGTCAAGTTACTCTCTGTCCACGGCAGAACGCACTCTGGCCACGTTAAACACGTCCTTTTATTAGATTCCCACGTCCTTTTATTAGATTCCTCTCCGCCGCTCCGTACACAAGCATCTCCGTATTTGATAAAATAATGGCCTAGCTACGTTGCTCTCATACGTGAAAGAGTTAAGACAGAAATAAAATATACATCTTAGCAGTAAGGTAAAAATAAAGCTCACTTTACTATATATGGCCTTATGGCGCATTGCATCCCTTTATTAATATTCAAAGGTATGACTACACCTTTATAACAATTCGATATATGTTAAGTAACGGTCCAGTTTCACGTGGTAACTTAATTGTGAAAATTGTTATTGTTAACATTGGTTTAAACTACTGACTGCGTTTAACACAGAACAAATCACACTCGCGCGTCATTTGCACTAATATAAATCAATAGGACCTGTCTCGTAAATTAAAATTTGTTGATATTTTATTTAAGTCTATCACAACTGTCTGAAGAGTTTCTAACACAGCCAATAATAACGAGCAACGAGAGAATTTCAAATGATCGTCTGGTGTACCGTCACAAAAACCGGGGGAGGTAGAGGTAGAGGAAGGAGTCTGGCAAATTTACACGTTCGCGATAAGATGCACGAACACTCATGTTCCGGGCAAGCAGACAAAGACCGGAGACCATGCCCGCACGCCGGAATGTAGGGACAAAGAAGTGGCGGCGACGTTGCCAGCTGGTGCAGCAGTCGCCCTTGGGACAGCGCAGCTGGGGGAAGGGAGAGCAGGGCTGCACAAACACCAGGCTGGCTACCGCAGGGTTGCCCAGTGAAGCGTTCTCACGCAACGTACCATGTTGGAAGACGTACGAAAGGTTGTGGGTGAACATCTACACAACAAAAACACTACGGAGCTACGACGATAGATCTACGTAATTCTCTATCACTGTACCTGTCAAATCAGTTTTACGGGTTTACTTTAAAATCAGAATAGACAGATTGTTTTACTTTTTTCACGCTGTAAAGGCATAGTTTATGGTTTCATTCTCGTTTTGGAATCCGTATGGCATTGTTTCTTTTAATGTTGCTGCCTATGTAATCGCTCCCGTAAATAAAGAAATTTTCCCTTTTCAGCTGTTTCCCGTTGTAAAATAATGAATATATTATGGTTCCAGCAATTACAGAAAATCGATGAAGTTTGTATCTATGCCTTGTGACAAAAATTTTGATACATCGACTGGAACAGAAGTTATCGACAAGAAACAGATAAATCCAAGGTGGTAGGGATCAATACACCACACCTTAATATAAAGAGGGAGTGATTCCACCGTGATGTGAGGAAGGCATAATGTACCCATACAAGTCGTAACAGCGTACAGGCGTTCATTAAAATTATACAGAAAAGGAGTTTACGCCACTCAAATTGTATTTACTTTGTGTAATGTTAAACTCAGCAGTATGAAAAATATCAGTGAGTCTCAATTTGAACGTAGACGCGTGGCTTTTTAATTGTAAATATGCCCCCTTCCACCTAACATAACACTGTGCATGAAGTACACAACGGAATAATATTGAGTGTCAGTCAACGTACATTTACATCACAAGGTTATGACTAAGACAAATTCTCGGCGGAAAGCCTGAGCGCCTTGGTGCTTTCCAGACAACAAGGCCAAGTTGTGGGAGAACGAGAGTCGGCCTCAGAGCCCGCGCAATCCCTAGGCCTAACTAATCTACATCGTTCTTTGTGTGTTCCTGTTACACGAAATATGAGGTGACGAAACCATTCCACTATTACAGTAGTTTTCAGTTCAAAAATATCCAGCTACGACAAACTTAGACCGTCACTCGTCGCTGATCAATAAGTGTGTGCGTGTGTTCAATCCTTCCTCCAAATATTATGTTCCGGTACACAGAAAATATACAATAGCAGTCATTTGAGAATTTGTCCAAAAATGAGGACCTGAAGAGTGTAAACACAACAGATGATAAATACGTCACAGGACACAGCAGGTTTGCCACCCCACTTACATTCCATACGAACCCGCTGTATGAAACCGTTAAAACTGCTTAGTGAATGTGAATATCGACAATTGTATCAAATAAATCAAGCTAGCAATTAGCGAAAATAACTGAGTATACTCTTGATTTAAGTTCTGGGTTTGAGGTCAGTTCATACAGTTTGCATGTGCCGTGAAGTAAGCATGGTAACATACGCGCGCCACCGGCAAACAACGACGCGTAGAACTGCTCTCCTTTTATCAACAGCGCTTATATGTTCAATCACTGCCAGACTACGCCATCTATTACTCTCATTATACATCAATAATGGAAAACGAGAAAAACTTGTATCCAAATACATTTTTTATTAAGAAAATGTAATAAATAGATTGCTGAGTGTGTGTAACTTATATGACGAAACAGTAACGACACACGAAGAAAACTGTAGCACAACAACGTTTTGTTAATATTCATAATACAATCTACATTAAGCATTACATTTTATGCATTAACACTTTTTTGGTAAATTATTTAATAACAAATATTTAAATTGTAAACTACAATTAAAGTGAATTAAACTAATTAAAATTGAGCTTGCAGACATGAAATCGAATTTTAGCTACATGACATGAAAACTATTTACTAAAAAAAATTACTTGGTTACATCAACTATGCACAAGTTAATAAGCTTAATTCAAACCGTAAATATTTCGTGTGTGATCGGATTTCACACTTTAAAGGTGACATATCAAATTTAATAATAAAGAATGGTTTCCTGTAGTTCAGCTTAGGACGAGAATAACATTAATTAGTAAATAATCATTCAATTTACCTACGTCAATTTTTTCATTCATAACAGGCTATTTACAGTAAAGAGCGCATATTTTCTCTTGGTATTGTGTAGAACTAGTTGTACTATTATTTTTGTTAAGAACATGTTCAAAATGTATCACTTTTATCTCCAACAAACAACAAAAATATTTATTTGCTGTTTATATTAATACAAAATAGTAAATCGTTGGCTTACTCCTAGAACCTCGTAAGTGCAGATTTTCCCAATTTTGTGTTCCAGGTGAATTTGGTGCTAATTTTCATGGCGCTTCAAGTGTTGAAAACTGATAAATCTACTATGCGTTATCTATCTTCTATGCTTAAATTAAAAAACCTCATATCTATGGTGTAGCATGACTGCGGAGATTTTCTTTTTGCTCTCCTGTAAAATTTCCTGAAATGAACTAATGAGGTTTTAGAAGAAACCCAACGAAATATCATATTTAAGAAATCAAAGCTACAACAATTAAGTGCTACAATGCTATTTTAGTTGGATTTACCTGTTATGGTAATGTTATTTGCACAAGTTAAATATTGACAACAAAACATTATTGTTAACTGTATTTGAACACTAATTTGTAATTTTTGAGTGTTTTAAGGATTGGCCAATTAAAGCTTTGCAAAACGTGTTCAATTAATTTTACATATTGTTATCACGATCTGAATTTTTCCTTGTGTTATATATTTATAAACCAATTAGAACTTTTCGAAAAGTTTTCCTATTTATTTGCGTATGACAATACTGTTAAGTAAATTTCTACAATCAGTACATTATAATTTTATTCTTAAATTGACCATGGCATATAAGTGAACCAATACATAACTAAAATAACTACATATATTTATAAACGAACAATAAATACCATGATATGTGGTTCCTTTTAAGACTTACTACAGGCTTCAAAGTCGGTCACTTTTTTCACTTCTAGTCACTATTTTTGACAAAAGTCACTTTTAGTCACTTTTTCTGAAAATTGTCACTTTTTTTTTCACTTTTTTTTTTCACTTTTTTTAAGTGCTCGAAATTGGCTTTTTTTAAATCAATGAAATTGTCCCATAAAAATTCTGTTGAGTTAATGAAGGAAGGTAAATACAATTTTCAGTTTGTTTTGTATTTATTTTTACTGTATTTAAGATTGACAATGACTTTAGTCCTTTGGTAAGCTTGGCAACGTTGTTAAGATTGTTTGTGTGTTAGACAAATGTGTGTCTTGAACTGTAGTCCCTATCTCTGTTTGAAATCTCAAAAATGTATGAGCGTGTGCGGAGTTATGAAAATTTGGCATTTGACGAACTCAATCTTCTACCATGAGAATTTCTGGAGTATGGAATTCGACTGGAATATGGTGGTGATTTAAGTTACGTAATGCAACATGTTTATTTATCCTGGTAGCTTGTTAAATGTTATCTGTTTTATTTTTGTTTTTGATACATAGTAATAAAATAAATAAGCATATTTTAATAAGGCAAAAAGATTTTAAGAACAGTGAATATTAAATTTGTAATGACGTGGCGTTAATTTTGCCAGAATTCATGTGTCTGTGAAATGGCAACCAATTTTCTTCATGAATCGCGAGAACTCAAACTATTATCATAACCCAGCATAAGTTTTACCAGTGGGAAAAAAAAATACTAGGGTAAAATTGTTGCGTCTTAAATCGGAAACGTAGAGGCGGAAAACAAAGGTGTAGGTTATTCAGGGCTATACATTTTTATCACTTGTGTTTCCATCTTGGAATTATTAATACAGACACTATTTTGTGAAATATGAAGCGAATAAAGTTATCTCCCAGTTTTAAATTGTTAGGTTCGACGGAAAACATTTGAGGGTCAATATAACATAATCGAGTGACTTTTTTTTTGTCCGCAAAATGTCTGATTTTACTGTTGGAATAAATTATACCTATTTATTCTGGTTATTAATATTTGTTTATAACTTCTATGTCCTCATTCCATTCATATGTATTTAGTGACTTTTAAGTCTATACAACACACAGACTAGGTGTAACATTTGTGTACATTTTCAAGCCATTAAACTAATGTTTTGTATTTTATGAATATTTATATTCAAATGTTTAACTAAAATAAGGTACTTGGCCCAGCACACATTTGATACTGCAGCAATAGATTTTGACATGAAAAACATTAGTAAAATTTACACAAAATGACATGAAAAACAGCAATAAAACTAGTGAAAGAATCTCGTTAAAATGGACGAAATCGTTAAACTATTTTCAATGAAAATAGGTGTGTAAAGTATTTCTCTAGCTGCAAATCAATCACGGCGGCTGAAAATACAGGTTAGAATGCCACATGGGGGACAATATTATTCGTATTTTGAATAAATTGGTAACATTTTAGAGGAAGAACATCACCTGGTGTAAATGAAAGACTGCACCAGCATCGACAACATAATTTATATTCGTTGTACATTTACATGAAAGCGAGGTAATTTTTAATGTTACTTTTGTTTTCAAACACAATGTTTACGATACCATTTTACAAACAAAATCAGCTACGTATTTTTAAACATTTTTATTTTGCACTATTTCAGCTTTACGGTATGCGAAACACTAAACATTAGTTTTCAAATAACCATAATGTTAAGTTTTTTTCATAATAAATGCATAGGCCTAATATACATTTTAGTTACATACGCAAGTTCATGCATGAAGAGAAATTATTTTTCTCGGGAATACAGTGGCAACACTTTACCTCAACTGAGATTTGACTCTGCAATAGACCTTTAGCATCAAACATCTAAAACACTTAAGAAGTAGTGCCGCCAGAACCGTCGAATGTTACTGAAGTCATACCATCTAAATCTGTGAATGTCGGGTAGTACAAAGTGCGCAACAAGAACGGCCGGGACGGGCCAGTGGCCTGCGCGGCCTTGAAACAGGTTACGTGCGCGCGCGCCTCCAGGAGGGAGGGTACGACCTCTTCTCCCGCCACCTACTCCAGACGCGATGCGATTACTCTGGCTAAAATCCAACAAGCTCCGCGACGCGGCTTGCTTTTACCCGTAAATTATTCTGAGCTCCGCAGAAAATAACCATTGCAGGGCCCATACACAAGGTTATCAGATACAAAACGCCTGTTCAAAATGAGACTACGCTCATTGGACGTGTGTTCGCCGGCTACGTTAGGACCATGAGCAGCGACAGAAAAACACTTCTGGGGCAAGCGAAGTGACAACTATGAAAGATTCTTGAAATGAAAGTGAATGGTTACGTTAAACATAATAATCATACGCCAGTGGAACTATTTATGGAAAAGACACGGGATTAGCAAGTCGCTTTCACCGTTGTGTCGTCTAGTCTTGTCTGTGGCTTCCATGTTGATTCACCTCCTGCCTTGGGCAGTTGAAGCTTCGTCTCTGCAGTTGTTTGCCCTTACTTGTTTTTTTCCTAAAGTAAATGTTTACATTTTCTTTGTTCTTCATTTATGGTTATTCATTATTCGTTCTGAAATGTTATTTCCATTTGTTTCCAGCAGCCTGGAATAGTTGATGGCTTGCGGGACTCATTACCTTGTTTAGCGGTAATCTAACCTGGGTCCTTCCGAATGCGAGTCCAACATGTTTCTGTTCCACCACCTAGCTCGACCCTATTTTACAGAAATATTTTGACAACAGCTGGTCTTAATCTAATGTTGTCATAGTTTTCTTAATTACTGATAACCACTGCATCTTTAGGGCGCATTTTCGCACAGCTATATTACATAAACTACTGCTCAGAGTGATAATTAAATATTAGAAGGCATACAACGAACTATGGTACAGACTTTCCACCAATAAAATATTACGGCCACCAAAAGTCCAAAGTTGCAGCAGTGCAACTAAGCCACTGTGCGCCAGTAAAACAACTACACGCAAACGGCCCTCTGAAGAGAATGGCGCCCTGTTTAAACTGTTTTTCGATAATAATTTCCGCTTAAACGAGAGCAGATATTACAAATATATTTGGCAGTTTTGTTTTAAACAAATTAAGGCGTCATTGCTATTTTTTCAAGACAGTAAATTATACTGTTCCGACTAACAAGTCAATTAACAAAAACTTCTTGATTGCACAACAGTTAGGGGAAAAAATCATATAATTTACTATCTGGAAAAAATAGCAGACATTGTGACTACTCTTTAAACTAAACTTCCTAACATATTTTTCAGGTCTGTTCTCGTTTAGGTTTCAAAAATTATTATTGTGAAAGGGCGTCGTGTCCTATTTATCCTGCTACTGGGTTGTTAAGTACTCAAGTCAATGACGACTATTTGTAAACATGTCAAATAAGCTCCTCATATTTGTACATTTTGTATGATGAAGCAAAATTATAACACCTCGACATCTGTCCTTTGGCATTGTTGCATAGTTCCCATTCAAATGCTGCCTATCGGCTGGAACCGTTAACCGCCTATTGCCGTAATGTAAACCCAGGGTAGTGAGCTGCAGCATTTTAAGTCAATGTCTTGATAAAAACCCTCACAAAATGACAAGTATACATGCTGAGGAACAAATGTGCGAAATACGCGCTTACGAAGGCCGAAAAATATACTTCGATTACCATCCGTCCCCAGAAGTCTTTTGACGTGCGAAACCTTCTTTGACCACCTTAAGACCATGCTAGGAATTTTTCACATTGGTGCAAAAAACTCCAACTTCTTCAAAGGATTGCTTTAAAAAAATTCAAGCCAGAGCAGTCATACGATGCATAATTCTATGTACACGTCTTGCCAAATAATACGCCGTTCGTTCACAGCAAAATTGGTGATAAATGGCTGTAAAACTATGATGTTTATTACCACCAAAAGTATCCGGTACAGATTATTATATATTTGTGACAACGATATGTAGGGATTCTTGGATATGACAATTGTTGCATTACAAATATATTTTCAAAGCCGTGCAAAATTACCTTAAGGAACCTCCTTAGAAAGACTGAGTTAGTGTGTGTGAGGCAAGAGCAGTTAAGAGAACCGTTGACCGACGTAAATAATGTATAATCGTCTCTCCGCGCAAACTACTCAGATGGCGTGCAGGGCTTTACTATTACCCTCTTTCCTATGGGACTTCAAAAGTCTAACGCTTTTTTATATTGTGTTTTCGTTTTTCGAATCCGGTTATTGTTTATCCAAATACGGCATTCTGGAAAAGCTCTTTTTTTTTTTCCTTTCTATTTTGAGGGGCCTGAAAATGATGTTTTTAAAAACGTGTCGAAACTATAGCTTCGTAGTTTGAAGTGTGTTCTTTTTGTAGATATGCACATATAATGCGCATTAAATAGTTTCGTAAAAAAAATTAGTCATAACTCGCTGCAACGCGTTTGAAGCGTAGGCAGGGAGGCTCTTTAATACCTTATTTAGCACAACCATGCCTACTACATAGGAAACCCCGGCAACCTCATCTAAGAAACTGCCATCCAACGCTGTCAGTACTCTTCCCAACTCATATGTTGATTGTGTTAACAGTAACACTGACGAGAAAATGTGTAAAAAAATGGACAAAGATGTTTTCTCACCTTACGAAATCATTTAACATTGCATATTACGTAGCGAAACATGAGAGGCCAACCGAAGACTTTGTAGGTCTGTTGTCTTCAGGAAAGTTAAATGTGCATATTTTATGCAAATATGGCAATGACAAGCAGGGAAGACATTCTAATTCGTATCTGAAACACTTAAAAGGACTGGTTTATTCAAAAGAAAAATGCACACATTACCCTTCTCATTGATAACTTAACAAAGCATCAGTCAAGCACGCAATTGTGTATGTTCGATATGCGGTTGCAATACTGATCACAGGCAGAATATATTATAGGGCTACTAAATTCCACATTTGCTGGTTATTTCACAGCTTTACTCACAGTTTTCGAAGCATTAGTGCGATGTATAAATCGTAAACTCAAAGCAGTATAGCTTATATAACATTTAACCACATTTTCCCCGGTATGTAAATATAGATCCACGCTTCGATACATTTTATGGTGCCACATATACCAGCATGTCACACTCGCATTGTCCTTGACGAGACAATGGCTATAAAGTGACTGACGCTACTCAAGTAATCTATGTCAAAGGCGACATAGTGGAACATAGGCTAGATCAAGTGTGTTCTAAGTTTGTTTGAGCTAACCACTCCAAGAGAGACAGCCACCTATACTGAGAATGAAGGAAATCAATAAATAATTGCGCTAAAGTAGTCTTGCTAATTTAAACTCGTCGAATGACTATATTTCCTACGAGTACAACACTCGGCAACAGTACTTGAAACAACATTAGTTGCCAACATCTGCACTTCAGCCGCCAAACTAGTCAGCTGTGGCCACGTACTGGAAAATCGCCGGCCCCGCACAGTGCTGGAAGAACATCAGCGGCATCTATTTTCAGGGTGCTTTGACGTCAAGGCCAGTTATTTTAGCTACAGCGCCAGTCACTACACGCGAAGATGATCAAACCACGCCACAAGCTCGCATTTAAGTTAAGGAAAAATACATCTGGCGGGCTTAAGAATCGGAACAAATGCAGGGAAACACACATGCACTTGTGTATTTATGTATACAGTTCTAAATGATGTCCAGATACAGTACTTCAATATGCTAGCATTACAGCCCCCTTGACTGATATCCATCCAGATTAGATTTTTTAATTCAATTTGTCGTTGTAACTGTACTATCTTAATCTGAACTCATAATTATAGGCTACTTTAACTTATCCAATCACAGGACTTAATAACAGTATATAGGCCCAAAGAAAATAAAATGCCAGAAATTCCTTAAAAAGATTTTCTACAGAAAACTCTTCCTAGGCTACTTTCCAATTCACTGTCGTTCTTTTTCTTCCTAGGCAGATAACTAACACAGCTAAAAAGTGTAGCAGAACATCAGGGTCACAATTTCCTTGCATCCTAGGTTTTATTTCTTTTATCAGAACAGTGGCTGGCAGAATAATCTGAAACGATGTTAAAAGCGTTTCAGAGGGAAAAAATGATAATTTTGTATTTGTTTGGAACAGTGGCTGTTTTGAAGACGTTGCTTGAGAGTACATTATTCTGTTACAAAAAATTGATCACTCAGTTTTCCCATAATGGCATTTCAAAGTCAAAATTTGCATGTTATTAGTTCATACACAACCCGAAAACCGATCAACATAATGAAACGAAGTAATTCACAGTAAAAGTACATATCACTGGCTAGGATTTTGCGTGTATAAAAACCCATCCAATCAATGTTTCGCATTTTTTTTTTAAATATCTTAAATTTTACTAATTTTTTTTTTTTTTTTTGCTATTGTTAAGACTTCTTTTTACTATAAAAATATTTTATATCGGATGATTATATACGTAAAGCCCTAGTCAGTGACATGTACTTTCACTGTACATTACTTCGTTTTTTTAAGTGGACTGGTTTTCGAGTTGTGTATGAACATGCTAGTTTTGACTCTGAAATGCAACTAAGCGAAAACTGGCTGAGCTAATTTTTTATGTAAGCGGGTATGTACTCCCAAGCGGGTAATGGATGTACTCCCAAGTTATGCCTACAAAACAAACACGGTTTCATGCAAACATACCATTACGTTTGCCTCTGGAACGCCCTTAAGGAACAATTCTAAAATTCGCCTCGAAAGATTTGGGGAAATCATGGAAAACCGAAATAATTCACAGACTACACAAAATATGCCCATTCAAACATGATGACCTTGTGTCACTGAATAACACTAAAGCCACAAAAAATGTAATACTGTAATAACATGACAACGGCTTATGTTACAGCATGGCTCCCACAAGGGGGGTTCCAGGTGTACCTCCAGGTCCCGGGTCCAGGCCGTGGAGGGGCCCGGCCCTAGTCTGGAGTATTATATTGTTGCGTGCCATGTACCTGGACGCCAGTGGTCGGCGGCTGTTTCGTAACACCTTGAGGGCTGGCCGATGATTCAAAGCCCGGGTGGCTCATAGTGGGAATCCCGCCGAAACTACGTAATAGATACCTGTCCCAACTGCGTCTTAACCCTTCGAGGGCGGCCGACGTGACTACAAGCACATCCGAAACATGATGAAATATGTACATATTTTTAGACCCCTGTAATGCGGGGAACACCCGACTGTCTGGGCTAGTATAAAAGCACAGAATCGGCACATTTGAGGAGAGTTCGCTATTGGTAGTGCTAGAGGAAGGTGCTACGCCTGTGGAGAGAGAATGGTGAAGACATCTTGGTGACGTCAAAGTCTACTGTGAGGCGGCAGGGGGCTACCTTCGGAGCAGTGTATGGCGATACAAAAGGACTGCTGCGGCGGGCTGACAGGCGAAGAGGAGGTGCGCGACGGGAGTCGAACAGAAGACCTCAAGAGTGAAGACAGCGGTGCACTCGGGGTGCTGCGCAGCATATGGC
>PNEQ01072273.1:0-32986 GCA_003012365.1 Medauroidea extradentata
TCTATGCCAATTTTGGTGGCTCTATCTCTTATATTTTCTAGTATTTTTCGAAAAATGTTTAAAAAATTATTATTTTCAACGTGGCGTAGCTCCCTTAATATTTACCACAGAATAGTGTTGGTTTATATACCCCACCTTATTTTCCATAACGAATCCCCTCCCGGACTTTGGCACATGAATTCTGGTCCACCCTGTATAATCGTCATACACATTCCGCGGATTTAGGTCATCCATACAAAACAACAAATCCGCATTGTTGCGAAGCGGTTGTTTAGGTACGCGCGAATACTTCTGGCACAAGTATATACAGTCCACACCTACATGTCATCCTTTGCAAAAGTACTCTAGAAAATATGAAAACATGTATGTTTCTCGCAAGTGATTTCGTCAAACACAAAAACAGAATTTGGCTTAGCTTCGCTTGGTGGCACAACGTGTTCGTTGTTACCACAGGGGAAATAATCAATGTCTCCTATGTTCCGTAGAACACGAGCAAGTCATTGGTACTTTGCTTGTTGTGACGATTTTGTGTATAGGTAATAATTTTCTAATATAAGTACATTCCATTCGTACAAAGTAATTAGTACAGGTCTTTCCTGCTTCTGAAGGACCCACAATAATGCATCTAATGGCGTGAGGCAACACAGTACCATGACGTTTTTCACGAGAAGACTCATCATCTACGAATACATATAGGGAAGAGTAACTTTCTGTTTGAAGATCTCGATCGAACTAAGGGGAAAATGTATGAAGAAATATTATTCATACTTTATTATCCAGTTTTGTGTAATGCTTCGAAGAAATAAATTCTCTGTTGGTCAAGGTTTTGTGAACACACTTATCAATAGTCTACCAGTTGAGCTTCATATTCCTGGGTACAAGTTTTATTGCCCAGGGACAAAGCTACATAAAAGATTAGCACATGTTGATAGTAGTACCAATGCACTTGAAGCTTGCAAGTGGCACGATGTAGATTACACTCAATAAAAAGATTTTGAATCTAGGCACGAGGCTGATAAGAATTTGGCACACAGACCCGACGAGATATTCAAATGATCAGACACAGGATTCGGAAAAAAAATAGCTGTGTGGGGTATCTTTAACATAATGAAGCCCAAGGTGGGAATTGGCTTGCAGCGAATAATGAAAATACGGCACGGTTAAGAACAAACAGTCCGCTGGTAATATTTCACCATTACATATTAATTACAGATGTCAGCAGAACTAATAGGCAAATACATGTTTTTATTTTTCTAGTCGGTTATCATTATACAGCAAATCTTTATTATATCTCTACAATATGTAAAATGAAGTGCCCCTCTCATTCTCTCTCATCAACGCACAGCTCAAACCAATAGAGATGAAATTATTGAGGGCGGCTTCCCCTTACAACGTAGGCGCCCACTAAGAAGAAATTTTTCGAAATGAGAAAGTGAAGGGGGTGAAAAGGTAGTGAAATACGTTTTCACTGAATCCTCGATAGCACTTAAACCAAATGAGATAGCCAGGTGATTTTTGCTTCAGAATGAAGCTTACAAAAATGCATGTTATGGAATTTTTTTATTTTCTAAATTCGAAAGTTAAGGGACTGATAAGCTGTAAAATAAAGACCAATCAATCCTTGATAACTCTAAACACGTTGAGACAGTGAGGTAATTTTTCCTGCAGAATTAATCTTATTCATTTGTATAAAAAGTGGTTTCAGGAAATTTCAAAAATCAACCTCTAAGGGCATAAAAATGTGGTTTCAATTAATCTTCTGCATCTTTTAAAGCATGTCGAAGTATCGAGATGATTTTGAATAGGAATAAAGCTTACGCAATTTTTGAAAATTAGTTGCAGACTTTCCACCAATAAAATTATATGATCAACCTCTCTTAGTGTGTCATAGTAAAAACGGTTCGGCGGGAAGCTTGCATGCTAGTTCAGCACTTCGGTCGTTGAGAAGATGCGGCATTTTACGCGCGCTTCGATGCTGCCATTACGTCTCCGTTTTCTTTTCTGAGCCTGTAACGCGCAGGTAGGCGGCGCCCTCAAGTTTTCTTCCGCTTTGTTCAACTTAATTCATATGTAATAATGTTAGATAAATCTGCAGAACGCTGCTACATATTATAAGACGTAACATATGAACACATCTACAACGATCAGCCACGTGGTCAATTAAAATATATAGTTTCTTCCTGTTCCTATGTGCGGAAACTGACACGATATTACGCAAAACGTACATTAAAAGTACAATACTTCAGAAGTGATGATAATACTTCCAAAATGTTGTGGACAATATTCTCTTTTTAATTTCATGAAAATGTGCCCATTGGTGGTAAATAGCTGTAAGCCTGACTATTAGAAACTACGTTCTGGATGATCATACTGATAACAAAAAGAAAACTTATCCTGATTCAGTGTTAACATTAATAGTTAATACAATATGCCACATAGCCACATTTTATGTTAAGTTCAGTTAGTTTGTAAATTAGTTTCAAAGCCGCGCCAATCATTAAAACACTGCTAAATATTGTTAGAAATTATTTTGCAATAATACCTAGGGTTCTATAGTAACCAAATTTCAAAACTACACGCGTTTACCTTTTCAAATAATTTTAACATCCGTAAACATATTGCGCAGAGATTTTCGAATGGTAAAATTATTTTCAAATCAAAACGCGTCAACTGTTTTAAATTCGGTTACTATACCTACAGTCCTAGATAGTATCGTATTAAAAATCATAAAAAGTAAGTTTTCCATTTTTATAGATTATAAGTCGAAAGTAAAGCACACTACCGCATAGCGCCATATAAATAAACGAACGCCGATGAAATATCTACTCGGCAAAAAAATCTCATGGAATTTCCGTGAGTTGTTAAGATTTATTGACGATTAAGTATTCCAGTCATCCGTTCGACATTGTAACTTTCCATACCCCTTAAACAAATGAATTGTGTGATACATAATTAATTAATGAAAACATAATAAATGCCGTGAAGATAAACCTAGAGAGAAGTTTGGTCGAACCACTGATTTGTCCTGAACACCAACGAGATAGTCTCCGTCGTATACAATTCTACCTGCCACAAAACTAATAGATATTGACGGATACCTTCAAGAGAGGCATCGAAATTTCAAATAAAGTTTCGTCTCTCTTTCGTCTGCTGATACCGCCCATCTATCTCCAGAAACAAAAATGTTTCTCGCTTACTTTATTTTATCCTGCATTTTCTTCAGTAGCAAATATGACATTGTCAAAGCTTTTTTTAATTACCTAATTGACACATTGATATTTAAACTGTGGTATTATTGACAGGGCAGTTCGCAAATATGCAGTAATAATTTTTGAAGTAGTTTACTGAATGATTATCGATTTCTGACGAGTTTAGTTTGAAAGTTATTTGTGAGCGCGCGAGCTTGTTTATACGGATGGCTCGGTCTGTGGCGGGCAGGTGAGCGAAATTAAGTTCTGTAACCCGCCTCCTCCCCCTCCTTTCCTATGACAATCGAGCACGTCTGTACAAAGTATATTGCGTAACTCGTCGCGGAATACAAACCACCCTATCTCCTGTTGCAGGCCTGGCGTTTGCATTCCAATTGTAGTGAACCAGAGCTTAAAATAAACTTAAACTACCAGAAAATTTAACTACAAACTATTAGTCCATAAATGTCCTTGTAACATAAATCGGTACATAAAAAATATGTTATAGATAGACAACTTTACGATAAATACTTAAATTGCCATTATTTTCTAATATTGTTTTAGGCCAATACCTTAATAGATATCCTATAAGGTCATACCGCCTAGTTTCATGTACTTTTTCATATTTGTTGAAATGAAGGCAACTTCGGAAAAATAGTCATAAATTTGTAAAAATATTATATATTTTTTTTGTTATTACGTTAGAAATTTATTTTTTATTGCTGTCCAATGAAAAAAATCATGTATTTGATATATATCTTAGCGGACATGTTGGTTATTTTAGCATTTAAAACACAAGTTACCAAATAACATGAAGTTTTTGCTGGTATCACAGCAGTTTTAATACCCAGTTATAACACACACAGACTAGGCTGCCATTTTAGTTCCATTACTTTATTCAAAACCACGGGGGTAGCATAAGGTCTGAATGTTGGCGAGGGGAGTGAAGCCAAGAGGGGGGAGAGGTAGCCACCAAATTTGCCAGACGCCAAACCTCAAAAGTACATATCAGACTTACACATCAGACTGGTAATATTTATGGTAAATTAATGTATTATTCTCTTTAATTGATGTTTTAGGTTGAAATCTCTATATTTTAGCCCTGTTTACACACCTGCTAACTAATATTTCCTAAAATTTTTAATCAGTCGGCCATATTGATACCAGCCACGTCAAGCGTTTTTTCGGTTACAATTCCCGGCGACATGCTCCATCAGGACCCTTCTAACATCTTTGGTCAAAACACTTTTAGATAATAAGTTCTACAAGCAAAGCACAAAGCTAACCCAAAATACAGATATAAATTTGAGAAATACTTCACATGTACCAACACTCCCCCTTATTTCTCAGTTTTAACTACAAACAGATTAGGAAGCTACATTTTGCACAAGATTTCTGAATGTGACATTAGACAATGGTTTTCTGAAGATATCTGCAGTCTGTTTTACACTAGGAGAATACAGTACCTTTGCTAACCTTTCAGCAACATTGTCATGTATGAAATGAAATCTCGCATCAAAATGTTCGTATCTACGATTAATTACACCACAGGACCAATGACCTTAAGTGTGATTTTTTGTTCTAGTGTCAACACTATGCCTATCGATCTGTACTATCTGCCTGGCAGCGCGCCATGTCGCTCTATCTTGATGGTCGCCAAAGCAGTCGGCGTAGACCTCAACCTGAAGCTGACCAACCTATCTGCAGGTGACCATCTCAAGCCAGAGTTCATCAAGGTATGTATCATTCGTCTCTTTACGATGTAGGTTTGCAAGATTGGCACATTTCTGAGAAAAGTGCTGGGCAGCTCCAGTGCGTTAACCTTATCAGCCTGACTTCCTAGAACAAATATGAACTCCGCAGTCTTCCGACACTCTTCTTCGAAGTGAAGTTCGGAGAATCAAGTAAACATATAGCTTTTGTGCTTTCGTAATTTTTTACTATCCCTAAGTCGTGCAATTCGAGCTACTAAGCTTTACTTTGTGTGGATGAGACGTCATTCAAGTTTGAGAGCGAATTTTCAAGCGCGAAAACATAACTCGGGTAGAAACTTGTCAAAGAGATTCGGTATTTTGAGAAAATATGGTTTTTTAACATCGCACATAATGTACAGCATCAGAATAAGTTCAATATAAATGTTAATAATTTCACAATCGCGTTTATTTAATATACTGGGTCAACTTTGTAATAGCTATGCACCTTTTTTTATGTCATTCGTATTTTTTTTACTGTAATATTTTTTTACAGATGAATCCGCAGCATACAATTCCTACAATCGACGACAACGGCTTCTATCTGTTTGAAAGGTAAATATTGTCAATATTTTTCGTAATTAAATTTCTTCTTGGTAAATGTTGAAAATTAATTTCTGTGAAAATTTTCAGCCGAGCAATTCTGGGTTATCTCGTGGACCAGTACGCAAAGGACGACTCGCTTTATCCTAAGGATGCGAAGAAGAGAGCAGTGGTTAACCAGAGATTATATTTCGACATGGGAACTCTGTACCACAGATTTGGGGATTATTACGTAAGTAAATACTACTTCCTGATAACCGTATTTAATAGGAAAGCTACTTCCATTCATAGGGGCCGTGGCCGAATGGTCAGACCGTTCACCTTCTACCTAGGCAATCCGGGTTCGATTCCCGGCGGAGTCGGACCTGTCTTTTCGGTTATGTCCCTTTTCTTCAGCCCTTTCATTCCGGTGCTGCTCCACACTTAACCTCACCAGTGCACCTGGATGTTAAGCACTGATCAAAATCTCGCGCTCATTTTTCTTCCATTCATGTTAAATGAGTATGCATCTTGGTACAAATGCAAATTAACAGTTCTGATGTAATGTAAATAATGTAGTGGGATTTAGTTTTGTGATTAAGTAACATTCAAACGCTAATATAAAGATTTCACTCAAAATAAGAATTAGTGAATGTCCACTAATATTTCAGTGGTGTTCGCCGAATCCAAATCAAGCAGCTTCAACGAATTCAAACAGCAGCAAACCACTGGTAAATCAGTGATTATTTACTAATAAGGGACACATTTTCAGTTATGAATGTGTAATCGGTTAATTTAATCGATAAAGTCCTCAATGGAAACAAAGGTCGACACTGACATCGAAGGGAAATAAAAATTTAGCACCCAGAAGTAATTTCTTTTCGGGTGGAACAGAAATGAAAATGGGTAATATAAGTTCACATAAACTTGAATTCAGAATTATATTTTAGTTGAGATTTTGTTCCTGGATGAAAAGCAATCGTAGTCATGGACTTATCCGAACTGTTAACTGAATCCGAGAGTTTGAAAGACATTTCAGCTCGTTGGAGAAATTCCACAGAGAGATTAATGCCAAGTCAAGTCTGGACTGATTCGGTGATAGTGGCCGTCACATTTCCGAACTTGAATTGAACAGGAACAGTTGAACGGCATTTCCACCAGACAGTAAATCTCCTAAGCATTTAAATTTTATTTCGTGTCTGGACTGAAATAGTTTCGTTCGCCCCCTCCCTCACATTCCAGAACTAGAGTTGAATAGAAACGTTTGAAAGTTGTTAATGTCGGATTATAAAATACTTGCATTTAAATTAATGTCCGTTAGTCCGAACTTCAAATTTAATAGTGACTCTCATATTTCTGGAATGGAATCGAACACAAACATTCGAAAATTTTTCCGCTGGACTAAACATAGTATGTCCGTAAATTCATGGTGCACTTTTGACCGGTCACAGAAAAGCAACAAAAGAAGATAGGAATGTGAAATCTGCAACAAATAAAAGGAAAATATCCAAGTATCTGTAGTACGATGTGCACTCACGTGCGCACACAGGCGAAGACGCAACACCGCGACCTGTGCAGAGCAGCGGATCAGCCTTGCACCAGGAATTTACGGACAGACTGTATATTTTCGGGAAGTTAGAAATAAATAAATTGTGCTTAACTATTAGAGCTATCTGAACTGCTGGGGTCGCCACCAATCTATCCCGACGATTCTTTGCGTAAAAGTTGTCAGGAGGTTGGACTACCATTAAAAATAATGAGTTACTTTAATTTAAAATAGGTGAGAGTAATAAAAGCTGAGAAAGTGTGAAAAAGTCTGATCGTGTAATACTGCCTTAACTGACAACGAAGTGGAGAGTAAATAATACTTTAACTGAACTGTAATGCAATAATGTAGGACAAGAAATAAATACCTAAAGTTCAATTAAATCTTAAGGGAAAACAGGTACGTAACTCCTAGTGCATTGATAAATAACACACATACGTTTCAAAACAACTTCATCTGGTAGCCTACCATAAGATAATTACTAGATGTTCAGTAGATCAAGTGCACATACAAACTAAAGGAAATAATAAAATAGGTGGCTTGGCTACAAAGTAACCTGGGATTTGCATAGTCTAAAACGACTCGTACAGGTCACGTTTCCTACATGTACTTCGCATACTTCTTACATGTTCAGTTTTCCTAACAACTCGAGAAATGCTAACAAATTTTTATATATCTGTCGCGTCTGAGAGGCTTCTACTTGTGTACTGGATTAGAAAGTACGTTTCAAGTAACTGTAGTTTATTAACAAGTAAATTAAATGAACACGAAAATAAAGGAGGTTGTTCTCATTACTCAGATACATAAGTAAGCAAATAATTTAGTGAAATTGTTTTACAGATTGACTTTTACAAAATGATAAAATTGATGACTAATTAACTGGTGGAACTACCCGAAATGAATTACAAGAAAACGATTTTGGTTAGTAACAGTATCATGAAGGTTATTGTGTTATCATAGAACAATAAGTATGTAAACGAATATATCATTGCGGCGAACAGAACTAATTAGATTAATAATAAATAATGAAAAGAATACTCATTGTGTAGATGTTCATGTTCAGCAATTTCTCAGCCAATTTCAGGTCTGCTCGTGTATGAAGGACTCCGTATATTAAGACCTTCATCCCATCCTAGTACACCTTAAACCGTCTACCCGAATTCAGAAAACATATACTTTTAAGTTAAAAGTTATAAGTCCGAAATAAAAATGTAGGCTTCTTGTCCCAAAAGAGCGAAACAATCTTAAGAAGAATGTTGATTTGCTATGCTTCAACCTATCCCGGGTTTTGCGTTCCTGAACTTAACTTTTCGTCTTGCCTCGCCATTCTGCTCGCGCTCAGCAATAACCAATCGCGTATAACAATACGAAAAAGTCGCAAAATTGTTAGGCTCGAAAACAATCGCCTGCACAACACGACTGAGAGGTATTCCTCTTATCAGTGGGTCTCTCGAAGCATCCATGCTGCTCAGCAAAAAACACATAGAGCTCTCCTGACCCGTGCGGCATTGTGTCTGTCTCACAAGGCACGTACTGTTCAATGATGTTTGATGTCACGGGCAACTTGCCCTGCGCAGTACCGGTAAACTTCTGGACAGAAATGTGCTGTGCTACACACACTGCCTGAGTCTCTGCCCTGTAGTGTACGATAGGGAAGCGGGGAAGTGTTGCGACAGAAGTATCCAGTTACTCCTAGCAACCACTGCCCACCGTAAATGCCAGGAGCACCCTTGGCGCACGACCGCCTGTCGGCACTACGCACTCATCACCACGTCCCCCTCCCCTTTTTCTCTCCTGGCATGGCTGTCGGCTCTTCCGCACTACTACCGGGACACTGTTCGCAAAAGGAATTCATTAATATAGTTTAAGTTATAAGCCAAAAATAAATTAATCTGTCCATTTAAGATATAGTATATGAGAAAAAAATATATAAAAAGTCTCAGATTTTAGTGTTGCGACAGTATCATGCTTGGTTAAATTTCTGTTCTAATGCAGACATAAATTTTAGTTGCAGCACAGTTCTGAAATGATATTAATACGAAAATTCAAAAGCCTCTGATCCAATTTTAACATTTCTTTTCGGGAGTAATTTCTATTCAGGAATAACAATGGAACGTCGTCCTTTTTCAAAATCAGAATTGAACTGAAATACTTAAATTCATTCCTTTTCTACATGTAACTCTAAACATACATACATTTCAGTATGAATTAAAACTTCGAATCACGAAATCACTCACACATGTCCAAAACCTGGAAATATTGAATTTGATTATTTTAAGACATTTGTGCTCGAATAATCAAGTGGTTACTTTTAAGTTCGAGTTAGTGCTGAAACTTTTTTATTTTTCCAAAACTACTGAAATATGTTTCTGTTCAAATATATATTTTATCCTAAAACTAAAGATGACTATAGCTACAACAAATTTACATAACTAGGCAGTTTCAATTCAATTCGTCTCAGACATAAAGTTAGATACTACACTCCTATCTGACGATCAATTTGTATTTGTTAAATAACTGAATTTACGTTTTGTAATGTAGAAGTATGCATGTAAGCATGTCTATATTGTTAAAATGGGTAATGACCATATGTAAGGAGAGCTCTTCATTCCCGGTCACTTCAACCAAATGTTAAAAAGTGTAAAATCGATTATAAAAAAAAGAGTGAATGATAAAGTGAAAAGAGAAACGTGCTCTCTGCACCAAATCCTAACCAATAATGTTACAGTTTAACTGGGGGGGATATGTATAAATGTACAGTGCACTAATGGTGTCTGAATGTAAACAGTCTTAACCCTGCTACCAGGTATGGCTAGCCAACCAATAATGAATCCAATAAACCTTATGTTGAACGTAGAGTAAATCACAACAAACAGTGAGCAGACCAACTCTCAAGGGGACTATATATCTACTTCACTCTGACTAAGCACCAAAACTCCACGGACTTATCCATATAATAAAAGAAAATATAAAATTAAAAAGCCCATACGACATAAACAAATCAACATCAACACTAATAGCGATGGGAGGGGGTGGTAATCAAAGCTAAACAAAATAGTTGAAAGGGGTAAAAGTAACTCAGATGCCAATATATAAACCAAACATTCATAAATAAAATTACTAGGGGGTACTGGAAATAATTACAATGATGGATTAGTGCGGTCGTGTGTGTGGTGCATCCTCGCATGAAAACTTTACATTAAAACTATAGATCTTGCATTAAATAATACTTGTCACCAACTTAAGTGTGTCAAAGGTTCTACTACATTGCAATAAAAATAACTACTACTATTCACAGCAAGGAAAACTTCATAAATAAAACAAGAGAGTTAAGAGAACTCATCATCATGTTTATTTATGCCAAAAAATTTTAAGCAAACAATTTCAAAAATAAAACAATACAGTAATTTGGAGTGCACGACTACTTCATCACAATGTAAACAAAAGTATCTAGGCTTTGAACAGCCTTAATTAATGAAAATTGTTCCATAACAAAAGTATAAATAATTAACAATGGCGTCAAGAGCTTTAACAAATGAGTGCCGGAACATAACACACAAGAAAAATGTCAACAACCAATATTGCTGGAATAGCAACAAAGGAAAAATTACTGATTATAGTTCTTCATGTCAAAACAAAAGGTAGAACTCGGTGAACCCGCCTTTAAACGTCAAACAAAATTTAACTGTCCTCCAACTGAGGCTCAACAACATATCAACATTCTCGCAAACGAAGAATCTCTCAGACCATGAGATAAAAACCATACAGACCAGCCAAAACTACCGCTTCTCAATTACATCATAAAACTAACATCACTAACATCTCTACCAGACAGCATCGCCTCTACCAACAAACCACGCCATGCTTGCATTTTATAAAAATACGAACCGAAATAATTAAACAGTGAAAACGTTAATGAGAAAACAAATACAGGTCCATAAAATAAGAGTATAGAATTTAAAACACAAAAATTTAGTGATCCTGCACACACTAACAGAAAATGTTAGGACGATGCTCGTATCATCGTAAGCCTGCCGCCTCTCCGTTCGCTACTAGAGTGTACTACAGCCTTGAACATTGTGCCACACTAACCTGTAAACAACGCCGAACTTCTCTCACTCCGGTCTGCAGCACTCATGTCTCTACATCCCGCTGTCAAAGTCTAAAACCAACTACTCGATACTAGAATTTGGAATGCATTTTTAACATTCAAACAAAAAAAAATACTCAGCTCATATTAAAGACCTCTCAGCCTCTTCCGGACTGACCCTTCGACAGGAATCACTCGATATATTCACTGGGCATGTCCGTCGCTCATCGCAGTCATCACAACACTACCAATCTGCGCGCTCCATTCACTCGGCTCGGCCCCTCTCCTATACACAACTATGCCCCGAATGCGAGCTTCGGGCATCTCCGCCTCATAAGTCCCGCCTACATCTAACTATTGTCAAGCGTGATAGTCGAAAACCCCTGGGAAAAGAAGTCCTGCTGACAGGACCATGTGTCGAGCCTGGGTCCTGTAGAAGGTGTCCTGTGTTTCACCACTTTGCCACATCGCTGCGTCTGAAGTGTTCAAATTTATTCATAGACCTAGAGTTTTAAGTGAATTTGCTTCTATGAAAATATACTTGTAATGAATTTCCAGTTTGTAGAAAACATGCAACTGTTTGGAAAAAATGTGAAACTTGTGGCAAATTACCATGAAAAAAAGAGTTCACGTACAAGCTAATCTAATAACTTTAGAAAAAATGTTTGTAAATTATTTACTTTTTTTTATGAACTGTATTTGAAAATTTTCATATATTTGTCCTTTACATTCATTGCCCATTAGGAAACATTAATATTGCTCCAATCTTTCTGTGGATATCACACATGTTTGACCATAATAACTACTTTTTTTCTATCCCGCGAGCCCCAAAATTCACCACAACACCATGTGTCCCTTCACAGATTCTTTCGAATCTCCGAAATGCAATTTAAACCGCATTAAGTTATACTGGAGCGCTTTTTCATGCGCCGAGTTGTTAAGTCGTCCTAAGAATTTTCGGAGCCTCTTTGTTGCGGTTACAGTTATTTTGTAAAAAAAAAAAAAAATAATCGGTGGCAGATGTTGTATACTTAATTCAAATAAATGTAATATAAACAAGTACACACGAGAAATAGATTTTAATGAGGTAGTGTACTATTTGTAGTGTTATTTAAAACACCTAATTGTAAACTTCACACTGTTGTGTTAGTTATTCGATTACTACTTATAAACAACGCAAATCATCGGTACTGCACACGAGAGCAATGTGAACAATTTTTCAAAAAATATATATTAGTCATTTTGTAAGAATTTTCCTTCACAAATTAGCAATGCAATGTTATGCATTTTGTGAGCAGACAGCGCACATATTTGGAGAAATATACTTCTTGAACTAAGCACACAAGGTCTGTTATGATTTTCATCTCTGTTGTTATTCTCGTGAAATAACCAGTTTTTTTTTTTTTTTTTTTTTTTTTCAGATATTTTCTGTTAAGTCCAGCTGTAACATGCTTGACTCATATTCGGGAGGACCCTCTCTCTATTCACAGCTCCAGTATCCTGATTTTGACTTACCTTTATTTCTGAAATTGCTCCAGGCGATTCTGAGATGCTTCTTTTAAAAGGCATTGGCCGATTTCTATCCCATTTAATGTAATTTTAACAATATGTGTGTCTCTCTGTCAAACAAAAATTCCACTTACTTTAAATATGTCTGTCCTAGCATAAATGTAGCAGGGTAGCTGTAACAATTTCATAGCACATGGAAAACTGTTGCCTGTAATCTGTGGAGTCTAAAATTCTGAAACGCTGTCCTGGAATATATGTACAGGAAAGTTTCATAAGTTGGAGATTTTAAAAAAAAAGGCCGAACGAAACTTTTTTTTTTTTTTTTTTTTTTTCGTGAAATATTTCACTGGATCATGATGCAACACCACTGGTTTGTGTTTGTAGTTGCGTTAAAAACATTTTCAGAATGTTACTGTATACGTATATTTCAACCGTGATTATAAAATTAGGTTCCATTTCAATTTTTAAAAAAATTCCTTAATTTCTTTATAAATGTCTTACATCCAGAACTAAGAATCGCTCGTTTCCCTTTGTTATTCTCGTAATGTATAAACATCGCTGGTATTAAAATTCATCCTTTTTAAACACGTTCGCGTATTTACTTGCATTGCAAAACCTCCATAACTGCCTGCATGGAGACTTGCGTAACAGGTTTCGTGGAAGCCTCCCTCAGACCTTGTACAGTGATAATATCGTGGCACGAAACCGTTAGCAGTAAGAGTACATATTATATTTAGGCATTAACTAAATTATTACTTACTCTCTCATTCACAAATAGGCAACTAGAGATGAACCATTAACTTAGAGAGGAAATGGGAAAGGAATCAGCCATTGCCGGCCACTGCATTCGCTGGGAGAGATTTTGAAAAAATGAAATCAAGGGCGGAGGCTCAAACCTGTAATCGAACCAGGGCACTCAAGAGTGCCATATTTTTGTCGCTTACAGAAAGTATACGCACTGCAGTGTGCGCAGCTACAGCACGTTGGAATTTGTGTGTGGTGATTCTTGCAGTACCCAATAGGGTTTGCTGGAGCTTCTCCAGACCCGGAGAAGTTGAAGAAGCTGGAGGAAGCGTATGAATTCCTGGACAAGTTCCTCGACGGACAGGAGTGGGCTGCAGGTAGCCAGCTCACCATCGCCGACCATGCTCTGGTGGCTTCCGTCTCTACTGCCGACGTGAGTTGTAACACACGAGTATATACTAGAAAACTTTAACAGAACACAATTTGTTGTGATTTTTTTTTTATTATGAACCACAACCACAGCTAAAAAAAAACTTGGTTGCAAAGAAAATTTTAGTATTATACTGATATCGTGGCAATAACGAAAACCAAATTGCCCTAGTTGAGCAAAAATATTTATCAAGTTATCTGTAGGTTATATACGGCAAGCTGTAAGTACGGGCTGGAAAAATCCATATGTTCACCGACATGTAGTGTAGTCTCCGAGAATATATGTGTACTCAAACAGACAGCTGTTCGCTGACACAGTGGTGCCATATGATTGGCAGTACGCTCGCCAAGAGATGTCAAAGCCAATTGCTTCTTTTGTAAGAATTTACGGATGTTTTGAGTTCCTGCTTGTATCCAAAATAAAACGCGAGTTTTTCGTGTCCATAGTTATAAGTTTAAAAATGTTTTGCTGCAAAAATAATATCATTAAAGAAAATTTTTTAAGGAATATTTTTGTGACTACGAATGCAGGTATTTTTTTCTTTCTGTTTGCGAGATTTATTTAACGCAGCATTGAAGTCTAAAATTTGCAACTTTGAGGCAAATAAAATTTTTTTTCTGTTCACTTGTCTGGAGTACTTTACACAACATCCGTTGTTTTACTGTGATAGGTGACGAGTACGCGACGACAAAATTTCTCTCAGCAATTTGTAATTTTTCCTTTTTAATAAGGGCAGACTTTGTGAAAATAAGACCAAGAAGATTTATAAACACAATTTTCATATTCACTATTCCTCATTGTTCATGTGTGACTTCATCGTACCAAATCAAGAACGAGGTACATAATAATAAATTAAGCCTTAACTTACATAGTATACATTTCTTAAATATACAGAAAGTTTCCTTTCTGCATACCAGAAGAAAAGCTAGCAATTACACAAAATATTCGATATATTATATTGCGGTAAAATGTTTCACTAATGTTAAATTTCCCATGCAGCATGAGACTAAACTTGAGTGAACATAATCTGTATGTAACATATATCGTTGGACTATATACAGTTCGGATATCCAAAATACTTTGAGTAATAATGCTCTTATTTAAATGCACATATATGAATCAAGTTATATCCGAATGACTAGGGCTTTATACTCTTTTGGTTGTCGTTGTGATCTTACGTCTTTGTTCTATACGTTGCTTAATGCAATGGTGGTCGAGAACATATTTCATTGGTTACATAACGATATGTTATGTCATCCACGTGATTCTAATCTGAATACAATTTTTTCCAGATCATAGGATTTGACGTGAGCAAGTACCCGAACGTAGCAAAGTGGTTTGAGAAGTGCAAGAAGTCTATCGCCGGCTACGACGAACTAAACCACAAGGGTTGTGTTGCGTTCAAAGAGTTGGTCGACAACTATGCAAAGAAGTGAGGAGAACATGAATAACCTGTCTGTTATATGAGCACGAAGTTGGTGTGGTGTGAAATAAGAAGGAAAAAACGCTAACTTTTGCGTTTCTGCATAAATATAACATTTATAGCATTTCCATGGCTGTCTATTATGAAATTATTAATTTTGTGTTTAACAGGACATGTGTAATATGCATAGCTAAGCAGGCCGTACTCGATATTTTTATTAGGTTATATTTGAGAATGATATGAGCACATGTATTAAAAATAAATAAATACATTTATTGTGTGATGTTAAATTTTCTTAAAATTTTGTTGACTATGTGCAGGGAATATGAGGAGACCTATTTTAAAAGCTTTGGAAGTATAACGCATGGCCTAGGAAATATAAATATTTGACCACATTTTTATTGTAATTATGTGAAAAAAAGCTTCTCGTCAATTGAGAGCTAATTTTATCAGCAACTCTTGAACACAACATAAAAATTTTACCTGGAATATCTATGTCTATGAAACGAAATTACAATTTAAAGGTATCCACGCACACAAAAATTGAAATTAAAATTTTCTGCAAAATGTAACGAATAAATAAATTTAATTTTCTCACATTTTCTGGGACAGTAACAACATATGCGTACAAATGGATGGACAGGTTAAACTACTATCTAGTCCAACATAAAACGCATCCCGAACCCTATGGTTGGCTCTGCATTTATATACACTATAAGATTTAAAATTACAAGTGCAAGTGTTGCGAAGGAAATAATCTATAATATAAAAATGAATCGCAAAATGTGTTGGTAAGCGCATAACTCAACAACGCCTGGACCAATTTGGCCAATTTTTTTTTTTTTTTTTTTTTTTTTTTTTTTTTTTTTTTTTTTTTTTTTTTTTTTTTTTTTTTTTTTTTTTTTTTTTTTTTTTTTTTTTTTTTTTTTTTTTTTTTTTTTTTTTTTTTTTTAATGTTCGTTGAAGTTCAAAGATGGTTTTTATGGCGAGAAAAATTCGAATAATTGCCGGAAAAAAAAACCTAAAAACAGTAGAGTCAATTTGAGCTTTATTGCTATTGTTGTTTAAACAATGTAGGCCTAGGTATGTTCCTGTGATCGAAGCCTTAAGCATTCACTCAGGTATTGTATAAAGTTTGTGGTGTGGGATGGGTGGGGTTACGGGTTCGTATCCCGTGCAAGACTTTGCGATGGGAATTACATGCCATCATACAAGCGTATTGCGCGCGCTCTTTACACTGTTATTGAGTACGCTAGCTGTTAAATGCCGGGCAGCTGTTTTGCGGTGGAAGCCGCAGCCGGGCAGCTGTTTTAAAGATGAATTAATAAAAGTTCTGCAATTAAAGTACGCTTAGCGCAGTGGACTGGACAAATCTGTTTGTATTTGATGTTTTAAAGATAAACAGTGAATATAGTATAATATAGAATATACCGGTAGTATCACCATCAATTAACACGTAACTAAAAGTTAGTTACTCTTTTCTATAGTACACGCGGGCGAAGCCGCAAAGGGACAGCTAGTAGTAGAATAAAATTGTGATTTCTTATTTCTCTGGAAGTCGGGGCTGACTTAGTAAAGGAGTGTTGCTTTCCTCCAACCAACCGACGTTTTTCCATGGCTATAAACTCAAAAAGTATAGTTCACGATAACACACATTCATCTTAGGAATTTGTAAATTTACATTACGTCCCGCCTGATGGTTTTCATAAAGGAGAGTAAGCAGAGAAGGTACAGACGGTAGAATATATAGTCCAGAGAGAAAGAAGGAGTTAGAGAAAGAAAGACTATTACCCAGTCGCAGGGGCGTCATTTCAGGTTTTTCTAGGGGGGGGGGCAAGATTTTGTTTTCTGGGGACAGTGACCTTGTTGCGCCTTTTTTATTAATTAAGCATGTATAAATTAGATACTTTAATAATAAAACTTCAGTTTTATGTCCTTAAGTTAGCATTATTTACATTAAAAAATACAAGAAATATATTTATACACATAAAATTCTAAATCCAGGGGGGGCATTTGCCCCCCCCCTGTAGCCCCAACTGACGCCCCTGCCCAGTCGGATAGGTGTTTGTAGGCAATTCAAAGGTCCTGTAAAAAATTCTGCCAAATTCTCAGACATCAACACTAATGTAGCTTTTATGGTGCTGTCAATCAACGAGGATTATGTCTGCCGCTGTGGCTGACCTAAAGAAACTGACGTATGTCAAGTTGCCCACCACATTTTTTAATTCGTCTTTGAAAATACATACATAATTAGTGCTCAATTCGTACCCAAGTTGCAGAATTTGTGCCGTTCAAATACAGAAATGATTTGACAATTTAATATGGTGGCCAACTTGACGTCAAGTTGGCCACAACTTATAGAAATAATTGTTTCGTGCCAAATGTGACTATACCACGAATTAGTGCTCAATTTGTGCTGCTTATAGCCGGAATATGAAAATTTGGGCTCATCAAACAAAAAAGTTATAGCTGATTAACTGTTTGGAGGCCAACTTGACTTATAGAAATAATTGTTTCGCGCCAAATGTGACTATACCACGAATTAGTGCTCAATTTGTGCTGCTTATAGACGAAATATGAAAATTTGGGCTCATCGAACAAAAAAAGTTATTGCTGATAAACTGCTTGGTGGCCAACACCCTTCGGTACGACCCGGATGCCGGAAAACATTATTCAGTTGAAGAAGCACGTAAGTCTACCTCCCTAGTACAAGCAATATGGGCAGACAATAATGCTGGCCGTATCTTCTATAGAGCTTTAAGAGCACGCATGTCTTACGAACATTAGATGACCCTGCAATGATGTATAGTATAGGTGATTCGGAATAAAGTGAGTACTAAAAAAAGCCTTGATTAATTTATAAATTCTGCCAGTTTATATTTTTCAGCCGATTGTAAAATTTTAGCTGCAATATCTACTCATTAAATGCACGGGGCTGAATACAAGATATAATAAAAAGTAATCTTAGTTATGAATACCACCGAGTTAACGTCATATTACTGGTTTCTGTCCATCAACTTATTTAAACAACAGGCACTATTGCCGTTACGAATCTCGTAAATGCGGGCATATTTTATTTGAATTTGTAACTCAAAACCGCCACCAAAAAACACATGAGACACGCAATTCAAGAATTCAAAGTTTCGTTCAGTTCTACTGCCACGAATAACTATGCAGGTAAAGTAACCAAAAATAACGTGTTTTCTCAATATGTGAAATAAAAAGTTTGTTGTTTCTAGGCTGGAAAACGTAAAATATTATTTACAGAATACCAAAGGTTTCACATCATTTGGCACTGATATTCATAGTAATTTCCAATACTTTAGAATGTGTATAGACGCACAACGGACAAACACACGCAAATGATGCAACTTGGTGAAGCGGCGAAAAAATGGCGAGAACCTAAATCAGATGCCACCTGTCGGTGGAATTCTGAACTGTCTGAAGCAAGATGACCATAGGCTGGCGATAGCGTCACATTCTTCTGGCGCCAATTAAATCTATTTATATTGTAAGTAGAAACGTCAATAAGATAATAAATAAATGTTTTTAAGTATATTAAATACAGAGAGGTCGATTTCATCTGAATGTTCTTTCAGTAATGTTGTATTCAAATAGGAAAATACTTGAAACTACATGCGATGAATCGTTACCAACCAAACAAGCAGTAAAGTATTCCTTGTTAATGGTGACTTACATGTAGCAACGGCTAGTGATTTTTTTTTCAAAGGTTAAATCTTTAGTGCTCACTTTATCCCGAATGCCCTATACAGTATTGGGAAGCAAGGTACCATGTCTAGATTCGTGAAAGGTTACTTAATTCTCGGAAGTAATATCTATGGGTAAACTAACTTATTGCTTGTCGATACATATATTACCACCAACAACTTGCGGTTCTATATGTGGAGCGTGTAAGGTGCTATGTGCATTGCCTGTGGTACCACCAAGTAACACTTCACCAAACTCTGTGTTTGTTTACAATGATGTAGCTTGTATAAACAGGCTTGTATCCAGGAGTACTTCTGCATGGGAAGACCTTTTTCGGTGCATTCCTTTTACCGTTACCAGACATATACCCAAACAGTTACTAAAAGATAATGCCAACCTGTTGGTTTTGTTTCGTGTGGATGACCTGAACGTAACACATTACAGTGGCTGCTGTCACAAGTCCCTGTAAAAATGGAAGAGAGAATAAAACTATTGACGGTTCTTGAGAATGGAAAGCATTTAGATGTGGCTTTCCGCACGTAAAGTTTAGAAACTTGTCCGGCACTTTCACAGTAGTGGGAAATAAATTACTCTACTACTTATGGACACTGTGCAGCATAGGCGCAACTAAAAGGGGGGGCGCTAGGGCACGGGCCCCCCAAATAAATAACCAACCAAGGTCTTAAAAATTACCATTAATTTAATATTAAATATTCAGTGACACTGTTACCAGTAGAATATTCAATGTTTAGAAATGAAAACTGCTAAAATAGCACTATTTTGAACCTTGAAATCCGAAATTTTTCCGGGGTTGGACCCCCGGACCACCCGCTTGAAGATGTGGTGGGTGATCCTTTATAATATTCTCAGGATAGCCATCCTTCCCCGTCTGAAATTCATAAACTCTAGCTACGTTACTTATTACAGGTAGGGGTAGCTTGAGTATAACAGTATTCACAGAATTGTACCCTCTGCAAATCTCCAATCTAGTTGCGCCTGTGCTGTACAGTATTCCACGTGCGACAAGGAACAGTTACCCTACTCCGATGATGATGTGATCAGATTCGCAAGTGTCTACGACAAGAAGATAGAGCTTAATGGTCAAGACTAAAGAGCATTATGCAGCAACTAAAATTAGTGGCTAGGTGTACACTACTTTGTGCAAGAACTTGAGAGAGAAAATGATTGCTTCCAAACAGCAGTTGTAATAACAGTGCGGATTCATTCATTTTCATGATTCTTCCATATACAAACACGTACGACTTCACACTGAACGACAGCATCTAAACTACCGCCGCACTCTAGCAGCCTACGACATAAACATGACAGCCGGCGACTGCAGTGCCACCTAGCAACGACGATGGAAAAGTTGACGTCACTAGCACACTTTAGTAGACAATGATGTAAACAAAAACTGCGACTGCTAAGAACATAGTATTTAAAAAAATTATTGTAGTTGATATCAATAAGACACGGAAAACAACTCATAAGACTTACAAATGGTTTGCTGTGCATATACTTACTACAGCATTATTGTAGAAGGAACTCTACAAAAAAATAAACACATTAATTGCATTTTTTAAATTGTCTTCAGATTATGCTATTTAATTTTGGTGCATATAAAATCAATAAGATATAGGGATGATAAAAATTTTAAGGAAAGCAGATAAAAGTGTGAACATGTATCTAAAACAAAATTTATTTTTATAACAACAATATTTAAAATAGATCTGTCGTCAATGCACTCGTAGCTCAGTTGGCTAGGATGCATGTGTTAGCCAGTGACACAAAGGCTGCAAGTTCCCAACCAATACCCAGCAAACCAAAATTTTTAACTTACTAAAAAAACTGAAGTCATAAGGGCCATTTTCTCACATACAAAATACACTAATTCATTCTTATTACCAACAGCGACACTAGAGCACTCTAACAGACTACTTAAACCTAATAACATACATGGTGGCACCCATCCGGGAACAAACATGGTGGATGATGACTGCAGCACCACCTAGCAACCAACGACATAACCATGGCGATGCCAGTGCCGCCTACCACCCACCCACCCATGTAAACAAACATGAAAAGCATATGATGACTACAGAAAATTTTGAAGGGAAACATTTCCACTCAACAAGTGACAGCCGAAACAAGATGGACGCCATCACATGATATGACATGACACATTACATGATATAACATATGGCATAACACGACACACGAAATATGACATGACAAAATGGCTGCCATGCAAAACAAAATGGCAGCAGATTGATCCAACATGGCGGCGACAGCTTCACTACCCCACAGCCAGGAGCCAGTATTCAAGCTAATACATTTCCCTACTACTGAATTGTATCATGAATTGTTAGTGCTTTGGTTGGTAACAGCTCAGAAGCTAAACCTCATCTGTTTATAAACGTGTGGTTATAATCAGGGGTCGACTGTAATTTGCTTTAAAAATTGTGCCAAGTCTGATTTCTCAACTGCACTTGGTTACATACATTTCTGACATTTATTTACTTGTTCAGTGGGTGGGTCCTTCACTGCAGAGGAGGAGGAATGTTTCAAGATGGCGGAAGGATATGTCAACACCTACAAATGAGGTCGATATTTCGAAAACTATAAACTGTATCAAATTGTTGTAAATTGTTGGATAATCATTAGTGTTGCAATTTTTTTAGTTGCACGGGTCAGAGTCTGTATTTTTGTTTTTCTATGCTTGGTATTCTTAAGCGAAAAGCATTGTATCTTGAAAACTAATAGAAGTATGCAAATTTTCTTCAAGTAAAAAATGTACATTTAAATAAGAACATATTTTATCATTACAAATTAATTGTATAAAGTGTTTTGATACAGTTTATAGTTTTCGAAATATCGACTTTTTTAGGTGTTGACATACCCTTCCGCCGTTTCAAAAAACACCCCTCCCCTCCTGTGCATTGAACGATCCACTAACTGGACAACAAGTAAGAAAATTATGTCTGAAATCTATGTAACCAAATGCAGTTGAGAAATCAGACTTAGCACAATTTTTAATGTAACCCCTTATTTATGACATTGGACCCGTGACTATTAGGTACAGTTTATTAATGCTGCCTATGTAGACGTTAAATGCATTGCCTTCATAAAAAGTTGCTATTTAAGTTTCCAAAATTATGACAGACGCCATTAACGAAATTTTTAAATATTTGCTGCAATGGGAGTTTACAATTAAAATTTATTGGTATGTGGATATATATCATTGCTCATGTTTTGTTTAGCAAACCTGTGTTGAATGACAAAGTACGGAAAAAAAACAAATACAAAACACACACAAAGAATAGAAAAAAGGAACCTCAGAAGAATTCTGTCAGTTTTAGCAAAATATAAGCAATGGTGTATGGCCTCAAACCAATAAATTTTAATTAGAAGCCATTAGCCCTAATTGCACAAATCTACAATGAATCAATAGCAGTGTAGTACTATTCTCAGTTTCAGGTAAGTTCACATTTTTACACTGTACTTCCTAAAAATGCTGTATGGGATATTTAAATAAAAATGTATCATCCTTAGCCATGTCTTTAATGAAAATAAATGTAAATAATAGTTTTGAACCTACCAAAAACAGTGTTTTCAATTTTTTCCTAATTCAGTAATATTTACGAACAGGGCCCAACTGTGCACCGTGACTATCTTTCCTACAGTAGAAAATATCGTCTCAGTGTAGGCAACTACTGAGTTGTCAAATCGGTTGTAGCTTACTTTTGCCGCAAACCAGCACGAGCAAGCCACAATTCATAAAAAAGGTATAGAGGCAATTTGCAATAAGCTGTAAAGCGTTAATTTGTGCCAAAACTAATATGTAGTGGCTTCAAAGTCAAAGTCAATAGGAGCACTTCACTATACAATAAATAATTGCATAACACTCTGCTGAACATTTCTCAATATATTATGTTCGAAATCATCATGCATGAACAATACGTCATGGCACATATATTAGCGCTTATAAAATATTACTGTACGTGCGTCATGCATCAACAACATTCCAAATTACATCATGCCATTCATGGCACATATGTTAGCGCTTATAAAATATTACTGTACATGCGCCTAGAAATCATCATGCGTAAACAACATTCTATATACATTACATCTATAAAAGTTTTGCTGAACAGTTCTCTTAACGCTCCTATTGATTTAACCAGTTTATATAGTTTATATCAGTAGTGGAATAATGCCATGATAAAACAGTCGCTACCAGTCCATTGATACTGAAGGGTATTTACACTTTACCCACATTTTGCCTTGACTAATGCCTAATCCGGACATTACCTGCATGACTGTACCATAGTGGTAAATTCAATTCAATTTGTTAACCAGGGATTCGTTACAGCTAGTGTTGGTAGTCCCAGCACTCAAATTCAACTGGTATTTAATCCATGCACCGGAAACAATATTGTGAAAACGTACATACCTTGTGTCACAGCAATAGACGTGAATAAATAGTGAGCAACCTGTTTGCACAAATCGGTTGACAGCAAGTATGGTACTTCACCCTGCGTTGCCGCACTTGACGAGTCGAATTGCCGGCCTGGTACCAGCCTTTTCCTTTTTTGCACAAAAAAAATTTTTAACCACTTCACACACTTCCGGAATTCACTTTACCAAGCACTGGATACCGTAAAACTAGTTGACAGTAAACTCCGCTTCCTCGACACATGACAAACAACGAGCACCAACTCGCAGTTGACAGTAAAGTGAAAGTTAAATGAGCACCAACTCGCCGGTAAACTGCGTCGCAACAACAGCAACTGAGGCAAACTCTCACTACCTCAGCATTGAAAAAGCATTTACGCAGAAATACCGTGTTAATCATTCCGAACACGGCAACTCCGTGACATTTTACCGGGCACGAACAAACATTGCCAGTTACTCCTGGCTCGACCGTACTCGTCTCAAACCGCAGAACGACTCTCCTCTAAGTAGTTCGCCCAGCAAGTCACAATGCCGAGAGGGCAGCACTTGCTGGACTCGCCACCGGCGGTTACGTCACCCCAAAACAGTTGAACTTGAGCCCAGGAGGCCAGTTCTCATTCTGATCGGCGTTAACGACAGTCCTGTTAACACTAGCGGGATTCGCCGTTTGTAGCGGGACTGCAGCTCGATTCTCATTCGGGGCGACCGCGAGTTAACAGGAGTTCTAACTGGACTCCTGCTCGATCTAGCAAGAGATGTTTGAAATACAATTCTCATCTAGACCGAGCAGTGGTCTAACGGAACTTATAACAGGACCAGCCTAGCGTAGGCACTGCGGGCTGCGGTAAGCAAGTTAACGAACCTTGTTAGCGAATCTGCTGGGTTACATTTACAGAGGAACTGCCATATTTATTTGAAGTAGTCGTGTGTGCCGACGAAGATATTGGGATTTTATATTCGAGGAGGATCCATTCTAAGATTGTGCACCTACATTAAGTATAATTTTACGAATGATTTGTGTATTGTGTGTTCACATGGGCGTAAAAAAATACGCACTCTTGTAATATCCATCGTGTACTTGACACGATTACATACACTCTAAAATTTTTTTGTAAAATTTACAAGGATATTCCTTGTACTTTTACAAGTCCTTGTAAAAGTACAAAGAATATCCTTGTAAAATCATTAGTTTATGAAGTTACAAAGGTAAGCTTTGTAATACTACTCTATCCACTCTAAGGTTGCAGCTAATTCATTCAAGTGAATGACAATAACATTTTTGCACAGCATTAATTTAATTTTAAACTTTGAAAAACACAAGGTAACTGTGTTACGGCACAATCAAAATGTGAGGAATCAAGATATAATTCAATTGCTTTGATTTATTTCGTTAGCAATTTTTATTTCTTCTGCAAACTTAGAGTGGACAGAGTATACAAAGGAATTTCTTGTAGGCTTACCTATACCGACAGTTCCTGCACTGTAAATTACTTTGTAAAATATGACAAGGCACTTCTTCGTAGTTGTACAAACTTTTGTAAGTGTTGAAAACATTCCTTGTAAAATTATTAGTTTATTACGTTTAAAGGTATTTGTTTGCAAAAAACTTAGAAAAAATGTGTAGCCTACAAAAATCTAAGTTCGCCGAAAAATACTTATGCAAAGATCACAACCTCTGAAAAGTATTTGCTGGAATAAAGTTAATGTTTATATTAAAAGAGTGCTTTAAAGGGAAGAATTATTACTGAACTTTACATTGAATGTATGCAAATAAATAAATACTAGCCGGTATCAAAGTCAGAGTGGTCTAGGGGTAAGATGTGTAGATTCTAAGCGTGGGGAGAGTGGTTCGAAACTTAGTGCCTCGCGAGTTTTATATATATATATATTTTTTTTTTTTTAAATAATCTGTTGTATACGTCCTTTATTCAAAAAATATTTGATAAATAAGTTCAGCGTTGTTTATGAAGCACAATGAACATTAACATTTTTTTTTTCGTATTGAAAGTACAGCTACAAGGCTAGTCCTTGTAATTTTACAAATATATACTTTGTATTTTATTACAAGGAGAACCATTGTAGTATTACAAGGAATTTCTTTGGCAACTGGGTTTACAAGGCTTTTCTTTGTAAAATTACAAAAATTTTTTTACAGTGTATGTACGTTCGTAAATATAAACGCCTAGTTTATTGATAGTAGCTATTGCATAAATAATTCACTTAATATAAATTTACCAGCGAATACAATAATGTTACAACAATATAAACATTCGTTACGCTCATGTAAGTAAAGATTTCGATTTCTATGTTAGGTTGAGATAAACTGCTCCGTTATTCAAATTCGTTCGTGCAAACATAATGTTTTGTTAACAGCAATGTAACACTCGTGTTTAATTTCAGACATATGATACTTGAGTGTAAAATTATGTGATCCTATATCAACTTGTTAAAAAAAGGCAAAGTTACATTGTTAAAAAATAATGTCCCAGTACTAGGCCTACTGCATGTATAGAGGTTAGATTGATTCTGATGATAGTAATAACTGATACTTTATTAACCATAGAACAAAATACATTGTTATGGGTTTCGTCACAACGTAAACAAAACGACACATTTATTTATATACAGTACATCTGCAAGCGTTTCAAAACACTGTATTAAGTTAATGAAATTTAGTGCTTGAATTATAGTCATTGAAAATATATATGCCATTGACATCGTCAAGAACAGAAAATCAGTCCGGTATAAACTCACCACCAGTTAATGTTATTTCCAAGAATTTGTTAAAATCATAATGGGTATTATTCAGCAGTCGAAGCCCGCCACAGTTACAAAATCACGCACCAACTTCTTTGTCGATTGTCTATTCTTTCTTTACAAAAGAGCATCGTAGAACTCCTGTTAACTCGCGGTCGCCCCGAATGAGAATCGAGCCCCGGTCTACCACCATTCTGATACACGCACACAACTCAGGTTGGCAACTGGTGGCGCGTGGGCCATCGTACCAAGTTTGGTAGCACGTGGCGCACGAACATACAAGTTTGGGCCGCCACACGGTAGTAAAAGTTAGTCAATAAAGTAAAGAAAAAATTTATTCTCTCCCTCGCTGATAAAAATCTTCAAAAAAGCAACAGTAAAACTGAACCATTTCTACTTATTTACATAGAAACCATGGTCTTCATAGACCGTGATAGAAACACATACAAGGAATTATATCATGAAACTGAAAGTAGGTCCTATTCTTCCCAAGGAGTATATAAAGGTTTATAAGAGATGGCACTGCCAGGTTAAGAAACCATCCTTATTTAAGGCCCGACCTCGTGGTCGTAAACGATTGTGGGTTACCAACCACGCAAATGAAAACTTACATATTTTCTCGTGGTAAATTTTGTGTTACTATCCACAGTGATGCGGGAAACTACAATAGTGGTGATGAACGTTTTAAAGATCTAATTTGCCTATAATGCTGTTATACGAGTGTTTTGTAATAATGTAATTTTTATCTAATTTATTTATTTCAATTTGCTAGGTTCTTGATTTGGTTAATGTAATTTTTAAATTGTGTGCACTCATAACCTGTAACTTTTAGGTTATATACGAGTAAATATGATATTTTGATTTAAGTACTGTTCATAAATAGTACATAATATTTAGGTGCATTCGAAGTCGGTTATTATTATTCAAACAACTGGTAGCATGTGGGACACAACACACTACCACTCTATTAGGTTAACATCAGTCGTAAAAACATTTCAATGCAAAATGAAACATATTTATGTGATGAAACCACATATAACTGGTACAATAAAAACCTAGGCTTAGCCAAAAAATGCGCCTGGAACTTTAAACTAAAAGGTCTAACTAAAAAAAACCAGTTGGTACGATAAATGTTGACGAATCGTAACCACGCGGCGAGCATACACACGAGAGATAATAGTAACGGAAAATGGCGGCGTATCCTTACAAGATCATCGGGTGTACCACTAAAAATAATATTCAAGTCTCTCAATATTCGTCGAGGTTCTTCAAACAGTTTTGCAGCAAAACAAAAGGTTTGATCCGTGTAGATTCTGACATTAACACTGTAATATAATGGTAACTGCCTACCAATATTATTTCTGTTAACATATTACAATAAAGTGATGTTTATATATTGGTACACTCGCAATCGTTTACAGAAAATAAGTGGTGTGTAGGCCCCATCCAGTGTCACCCCCCTGATTCTTCCTATCAATGTTTCACCCCACGTCACTGTTCAATATTTCGTGACCTACTACAGATCGAGATAGCGGTGGCCCAGCAGGCAGTGATTGTTGGGGTAAAGCCAGTCTATTCGCGAAGAATTGTGGTTACAGACGAGAAGGTTATGATTGCAGGAAATACCTTTGCTGACATTAATTTGAAATTTCGAAGATGGAAAATAAAATACACGAGTTCTATGACTGTGGTAATTATAAGTCTGCTGTTTGTGAGAAAATAACAGACATTAATTAACTGGTTATGAATGCATGGATATTATGTGCTAAAACATATCGATGACCCAGTTAAAAAGGAAAACAACTCAAGAATTGTATTTTTGAGTTTGGCTCACCAACACATACAAGTGCACTCTTCCCAGTTGAAAAGAAAAACACGCAAATTCCCTAGTTTTAATAACGTGGCGCTTTATTCTGATTGCCAGTAAATTTCTTTTAATTTAAAGTGTAATAATTTCAGAAATGATAGACTGTAAACATTTTAAAACCTTAAACAGTTGTCTCTGTACTTTTATTTCAAATTAACACCACTATTAAAGATTTTCCGGCGAAACAGAAATCTTTCAATGTGCATTTTACTCAAAACTGGAAGTTTTTAGTTGTTTCCTTTCGAACTGAGCTATAAATATATAGTGTGGTTATTGGTTTATTGGAATGTGAATTGGTGTGATAAGTGTTCTATGTTCTGGTATAAATAATTTTGAAAATACTTGTGACTCAATAAGAAATCTTTATGTTACTATTTCGCTTCGTATAACAACTCCTTCCATACTGATCATGGCTGGTCCCAAAACATAAATTCTTAAAAATATATATTTTTTATTTTAAGTAAAAGTTTTTGTCAAATATATCTGCAACATGACGTCGGCAATGGCGGCTCGTACTTGTGGGTACGAATGTTGGTGAAGCTGCAGAGCATTTTATAACTGTTCACTTCTTTCCCCCCCCTTACCACCCTCCATCAAAAGAGGTGTGTCTGGTGGGGGTTGTCCCTTGGAAAAATTTTGATTTCCGGGTACGAAATGGTGCTATTTAGGCAGTTTTACTGTCTGACCATAAAGTATACAGCTGGTATAAATTTGAATATTTTGGTAATACCGCAGTTCGCAAAGGATGAGTTGAAGAAGGCTCAGAAGGGACCCTAGCGGCCCTGGCGTAAGTTTGGTTAATTTGATGATAAAATTTGATTGAACAAAGAATTTAAGGAAAATAATTTGATCAGACCCGGATACTTGTCCACTCAAAATAAGTATTACTTAATACCAGGAGAATCTTATATTGCATTACAATTATTGTTTCCATTAAGTAATTAAATATCAAATAGTGTTGGTACCCTGAGACGTGGCCTCATACCTCGAATACAGGCTTCGGGCTGGGTGCTCGTTGTTATCTGCAAACCCTCAAAGAGAACAAGGAATAAGGCACTACGATAGAGAAGCGACGGAATGAGAAATGAGGGGGAAATAGGATATACCAAGTTAACCCGACGGCCAACAACATGGTCCGCCAAGTTTTCCAAGTGTGAAAGGTCGGGGACCAGCCGCGCAGGGATTGAACCCGGATCACCTTTGTGGGAGCCAAGTGGTCCGACCGCTCAGACACCGTGGCCCCTATCTATTTAAGTAAATTAAATTTTGAAACTATAAAATATAATTTATCATTAGTTTGTGTTTGTCCCACATCAAACATTCAGTACTTAAATTTTAATATGAACCTAAGAAATGATATTCATCAGAGCTGAAATTAGACTCTATGAGTCAGTTATGAAAACTTGTCATAATTTCTCCCCCTACATAATTGGTACGTTCGCCTCAACGTTGGACTGAAAGTGAATATTTATTCCTAAGCGTCGCCTAAACACAACCTAGACCTAATGAAGCTAAGTTGTAGAAACTAAATCTAAATCTAAAATTCTGTTTTACACACGATTGTTGTGTCACACTCTAGTGATATTTCACATGCCAGTGAGGAACATTGCCAACATTGATTAAAACTATCTACCTTCAATGATATAATTAACATTAGTAGTTCACTCATCTAATGTTTATAAATTGGACGGATACATCTTTCCGTAAGCAAGCAAATTTACTATGGTAGGAAGTTAAGTTGGCGTCTGAGCTCCTAAGTGCTGTTATCAGGAAGGAAGGGCGAGGAGAAACTGAAATCCTGTTGTCCGGAGCAGCTGCCAGGGGTCTATTCCACCAACAGACTTTGCAACTTTTCGCTTTGCACTTCGCACTTTTCATTCATATTTCTGTTCCACGAACATTGTAATTTGCGAAGCAAAACATGAAAAGTGCAAAGACTTTGCACTTTTGAGCCTAATTCTGTTCCACAATAATCTCACTTTGCAGAAAGTATTTGTGAATATTTGCAAAGTTTTCAGACACTGGGCAAAGATAATTTTCCATTTGCAGTTAAACTATTTTTGGTGTATTGTTAATTAATAATTGATTTGAGGTTGTTAAAAGTTGTTATACATAAACTTGGCACGTAAGACTCTATTTCAAGTAATGTCATGAAAATAAATGACGATGTATAGGCGTAATAGTAGCACTTAACCTACAAAATTAAAACAAGAAAAGTGATTAGACACGTTTCTGCATTATAGTTACGAATCTGAAGAAGAAAACAGGAGACCATCATGGAAGAATTATAAATCACGAATCAATTTTGTGATTAACTATGATGTTCAATTTAAATAATGTTTTAGGTTAACTGCACAATAAGTTGAAATAATTTTGGGTGCGATCGGGCCACATCTTCAGAACATTACAAATAGCAATAAATGTTTATCGCCCAAGCAGCAGATACTTTTATGTCTACATTGGTTGGACAATGGAGGACAAATGCACGGCGTGGCTTCAAGGCATGAATTTCCGTCCACTACTTCTCCTTTTGTTTCTATATGCGCATGAGAAACTTCAAAATAAAACATATTTTTTTTAATTTATAAGTTCTATTTTGCTAATTTTTAAGCACAACTTCTTGTTTTTTACTCATCATACACTTTGTAAACTATAAACTTTAAATGAGTAATGTAAACCATGAATATAAAATGCTGCAAAGAATTTGCAGACTGGCTGGAAGAATGCCAAGTGGTTGTAATTTTTGGTGAAACACATTTCCTTTGCACTGGTAAGTTGTATACAAAGTGAATAGTGAAAAGTTGCAAAGTATATTGGTGTAATAGGCCCCAGGTTGATACTAGCAAAACGGAAAATATTCGGCCCGTGTCTTCATGCACTACATAAGTTTAACATATTTGTGAATTGCAGCAGTTGTGCTCGGGAATATATATATATATATATATATATATATATATCAGTATGGGCGAAAATTTTTATCTAAAGTTGTCGTGTTTTGCTTTTGTCTTATCAAATAAACGGTAGGTTTCTGCAAATCACTTACTTTACTAAAATGAATGGAAATGTTAATTCGGTAACTAGCGAAAACCAAACCATACAGGATTTTGTTTTCAGAAATAGGGTTACATAGTACAAACAATTTCATTAGAATAATTTTGCGACATCGAATATGCTACTATTGGGTTTTAATGTATAACTTTCCCGAAAATTCTAAAAATAAATGGCCGTCGCTTTAAAGGCCAATTCAATTTGAAGTTGACATGAGCTCCTTAGGTTTTTTTTTTTTTTTTTTTGCTTTATCTTTATGACAAAAATATCGCTCGATAGTTGTTATGTTGATTGAAGTTACATTTTACGTACGTCGTTTAGTGACTACAGGACTAACAAATATTTACGACATTTTAAAAATGCTTGTTTAGGTATGGCATTGTGCTTAAATTGCCGATCAACGTTTATTTATTATACATATAAATAAACTTTCCACTATAATTCAATTTTGGCATGCATGTAACCCTGCTCGTACATTCAAAAATACGGCACGTTGCTGCAACTTTAGGTACAGATTTACCTTCTTAAACATTCCTTAAAACTTGATTGGTTATCATTTTCAAATATAATTAACATGGCAGTGTCAACATCGCATTTTGTGGAGACATTAGTCATGATAGTAGTATCAATTTCGCAATACTGACAACCCCTTACGATGAAACCTTATGTCTAAATTTAAAAATAAACTCTGCCGGACAAAGTAAATAGGCCGTCACACAGATGTACGTAGCAAAAGTTAGCAACTTTTATACTAGTGAAGACTTTAATTAATACTATTTGTGAAGAACGCTAATTTGTAAACATCGCTATAACTGGTTGGTTACCACACAAGCCTTTTAAACAAAGGTAGATTACATACCGATCACACTCGTGAACAAATTACCACCACCAGTTCATCTTAACTAAGCTCTAAGAGCACAGGTGCATGGTGTGAAAATTTCAAAACATAAATTTGTTGGAATATGTTTCTTAACAGCAACTGGAGAGACGAGAAATTGTAAAAAGTGCGATAGCTAAACCAGATATGCAATAACTTGCTTATTTCAAAACTTCTACGATGTATACGTCTCAGAATAGTACGTCCGTGCAGAAACATTCGACTATCACGACTTATGTTAATTACCTGACGAATTACCGGTGGTTTAAAACACAACAATATTGCTTATTAAGTGTTTATGAACATGCCGAATATAATATAGGCCTTTAAATGTGTGTGTGTGTATATATATATATATATATATATATATATATATATATAAATTACGCATGAACCAGCACAACACATAATAAATTGGGTAAATGACACGCTAAAAAACTTAGCTTACTATAGGAAGATTTCATAGTTAATTAATACAGTTTGGTGAACAGTTTTTAAACTATACATTGAAAAAATTTTCGGTTGCGTGGTTAAAAAAAAAGACATAAATATTATTTTTTTAATTTATTCATTTTAAAATGTTGGGAGATATTGTCACTGTGTGAAGGTTGCAGGAATATAAGTCAATAATTGGAACAAAATAAATGTAAACGATCCTAACAACGCCACATAATTAATGAAATATAACACAAATAAAAAAACGTTTTTGCTTTGACATCTCAGGTAACATAATGGTGGTAGTGGTGGTGGTTGTTGTAGTGCTGGTGGTCGTGGAGGTGGTTGTTGTGGTAGTTGTGGTGTTTGTGGTAGTAGTGGTGGTTGTGGTGGTAGTGGTGGTAGTGGTGGTAGTGATGGTGGTAGTGGTGGTAGTGGTGGTAGTGGTGGTAGTGATGGTGGTAGTGGTGGTGGTTGTTGTAGTGCTGGTGGTCGTGGAGGTGGTTGTTGTGGTAGTTGTGGTGTTTGTGGTGGTAGTGGTGGTTGTGGTGGTAGTGATGGTGGTTATGGAGGTGGTTGTTGTAGTGCTGGTGGTCGTGGAGGTGGTTGTTGTGGTAGTTGTGGTGTTTGTGGTAG